>JARJHM010000030.1:600000-813191 GCA_033356055.1 Carex pumila
CCAATGATCTCCTACTCGATGCCCTGAGTTCTCTCGAATCGAATCCCCTGCTTCCATTTCTAAAACAGGGCATTTCTCAATTCGAAGCAGTTCAATCTGGTCTGACTGAGAATCAGAGACTGGAGACGTATATCTTCCTGGGTTTAATTTGGGTTTACTTAACAGCGAGACCTGGTGTCTTAATCGGTGCAATTGATGCATACATATTTGCACCATTGCAACTTGGACTGGATAGCCTTCTTGGTAGAAGGAATTATCAAATGAGCGATTTTTTGGTGGGACAGAAATTAGGAGAAGGTTCGTTTGGTATTGTTTACGCTGGTGCGATTGTACCAAAGAATGTTACCGCAGAGGAGAAGGTGACGAAGAGAGGCAAGGGGATTACTAAAAGAATTGATGGGAAATTCAAAGAGAAGGTCATTTTGAAAAAGGTAATGTTCCTAATTATGTCTTTTAGAAAAGCTACAGTATAGGTGTTTAAACGGTCAGTTCGGTTAAAACCAAATTAAAAATAGTCAAATGAAAATTTTGTTCAGTTTTCAAAATTCTAATTAGGCAGCTGAGTTAAATTTGTTAATCGAATAACTGAATTAAACAAACTGATATGAATTTCAGTTTCTTTAGTTGAATCAAAATAAGAAAGATTAAACCAAAGTAATTCAAAAATAAATTAACCGAAATACCAAACCATTTAATCCAAAATTTGTTGGCTTGGTTGAATACCAATAAACCGGATACAATGAACACTCCTAGCTACAATGCAAACAGAATGCACTTGAGTCTTATGAAACATGTTGTGTGCTTTTGGTTTCTATTTTGTTCTCTTAATTAAATGAAATTTCAGGTAAAAAAAAAATAACAATATGCACTTGGACTTGGCTATTCAATTTTTTTTCATTTTTATGAAATATGGGACTTGGCTATTATTATATTTTTGCATTTTGATGAAATATGAAATTTAGGTGAAAGTGGGGACGAAAGGAGCCAAGGAATGTGGAGATTTTGAGGAATGGTTCAATTATCGCGTATCAAGAGCTGCTCCAGAATCATGTGCTGAGTTTCTTGGTACTTTCGTTGCAGATAAAACATCATCTGAATTCACCAAGGGTGGCAAGTGGCTTGTCTGGAAATTTGAGGTGCATAATACCAACTTAATTTTGACAATATGTGATATTTCAATAGTTCTAATGTTATGGATGTGATTGAGTGATTACCTACATTATCATACTCCTGGTTTGGCTCATAATTATAAAAAGAGGGGAATTTCATGTATACCCTTCAAAAATTTCGGAATTACATATTTCCCCCTCTAAAATTCATAATATCATATTTACCCTTCTTAATTTAAAAAACTCACAAATTTACGCACTTAATTGTATTTCTATTTAAGCTAATTTGAAATTTATAAAATACCCATTTTACCATTTATGAAAAAAAAAATATGTAGCATGCTTAAGAGAAAGGTCCAGTCTTCTAATTGGCTGATTTTGAGGGTAATTGGTTCATTTTCTTACTTTTGTGATGCACATACAATGGTATGATTTCACTGTGTATGCCTCACAAGTAGAGAAATAAACCATTTGCCCTCGAAAACCAACCAATTAGAAAAATGAATATTTTCTTCCACAAACTGAATATATATATATATTTTTAATAAAGGGTAAAATGAAAACTTTATAAATTTAAAATTAGTTTTAACATAAAAGACATTAAATTAGATAAATTTGTGATTTTTTTAATTTAGAAGACTAAATATGATATTATGTTACAGGGAAAATACATGATTTAAAAGTTTTTGAAGGGTATACATGTAAATCCCCCTTATAAAAATGTTTTGTTTTGATCTAAATTTTTTAATATGTTACATTCTATCCTGGTTACCATGTTCAGTATAAAATTAGAATCCCCTCTTGATGTCATACTTAACACAGATTGCCATTGTTGGCGGAGTAATGATGGTAGAACCAAAATGGTATCAGAATGTTTAACAATTAAGATAATAATTTTTTCTTCATGGATAAAATGAAAAATTTATGATACTTTATTGAGCATTCTCTAACTTTGTAATTTACCCAAAAAAAAAAAAAAAAACATAGGGAGACACAGACTTAGCCAATTACATGAAAGACAGAAATTTCCCGTTCAACCTCGAGTCTACTATGTTTGGCCGGGTGCTGCAAGAAGAGGACTCGACCAAGAAAAGCGCCCTAATAATTACACAAATAATGAGACAGATAATAACTTCTTTGAAGAAAATCCATGACACTGGCATTGTTCATAGAGACATAAAACCAGCCAACTTAGTTGTGACAGCAAAGGGGCAGATAAAGCTGATAGATTTCGGTGCAGCAACTGATCTGAGAATCGGTAAGAATTATGTACCGAACCGGGGTTTGCTAGACCCGGATTATTGCCCCCCTGAGTTGTATGTTATGCCAGAGGAAACACCTAGCCCGCCTCCTGAGCCCATTGCTGCTATTCTCTCTCCTATTATTTGGCAGGTGCTTTACTTCTTTTTCTGATTTTCACATTGTTATACAATATACATTCAACTTACCTTGGTGGAGTGTAGCTGTATATACTATTGTAGTATTGTGTGATCTTTGTTATATTTTAGCACATATTTCTACTATTAAGTATAATTTTATTGTACATACAATAAAAAAATATATATTTTACTGGTGTAGCTTAATAGCCCCGACCTCTTCGATATGTACTCAGCTGGGATAGTGTTAATGCAAATGGCAGTCCCCACACTTCGATCATCTGCTGCTCTAAAAGCCTTCAACTCAGAGCTGAAGAATGTGGATTATGATTTAAACGAATGGCGAGAGCTGACACGCTCCAAACCTGACCTGAGAATTCTAGATATTGACAAAGGAAGGGGATGGGATTTGGTGACAAAACTAATTTCGCAAAGAGGGTTTTTAAGGCGGGGCCGGCTATCAGCCTCTGCTGCTTTACGGCATCCTTATTTTCTTCTGGGCGGTGATCAGGCAGCGGCTGTTTTGTCAAAACTAACATTGAGCAAATAGGCTTATGTTTGATAATGTCGGGATTTCCTTCTTTTATAATAAAGAAAAAAAGGAACATTGAGATGGGTTGTAATGATTTTTAGTTTGTGCATTGTAAAAAGTTATAACATGTGTTGTTATATTTTCCCGAGCTCCTGCTTTAAATTTACAACAATAGTTTTAGAAACAGCAGCAATTTTAGTTCAGGAAATACAAATGTTTTTACCATTTCATGAAGAATTAAATCCCCTCATATTAAAATGGAATTCCTTCGGGGCTGCTGATTGACTGGTACACAGGATCAGGTTCAGACTGGTACAAGAAACAACACTAGTGCTGGATGCAAAGGGGTTTCTGGTGGAATTTCTTGCCAGGGTGTCCAGACTGGTACAGGTGGATTGGTACAGTCCTTGACTGTACCAGTCAGGGTTGGTACTGCACAGTGCCACTGAGTAGTGATGTCTCGGCGTTAGATGGTACATTAGGTAATGGCGGTTCCTGTACTTTCAAAACGCTTGGTTTGCTTTTTCATTGGATGTAAATGCCTTTGCTCTGTTTCAAAGATAAGAGAAAATGCAGACGCATTTCTTGCTGATGCAACTTTTGTGCTGTATATGAATCTGTACTTAATGAGCTATTTATAGTACAAATAACAGTGCAAAGTTTAGATCTTCTGTTAACTTTGATATTTTTTATTTTTGCAGAAATTCTTCAATAATATTTAATGCTTCTAACAAGTTGCTATCGATTGTACTTATGATCAGAGATCCCAAGTCCAAACCTTTTGCTGTATAACCTGCTATTGAGGAGCTCTCAGTACAAGTACCAATGGCATTATTCGAACTATGAGACGCATTTAGAGTACCAGTACCAGATGAATTCAGATCAGGTGAGGTACTAAGTCTGTCATGTTAGATCCAGACCATTTAACTAGATATTGCACGAATCTTAAAGCGTACCCTCTTATTTTCTAGATAGGCCCCAAAAAAGACTATGGCCCGGCTATCCCCTGCGGTACTGCAGGGATAGTCACTCAAACTTCAACTAGAAATATTATTGTAAGAGCAACCTAAATTGAACAAGGAAATGTACAAAATCAAGCCCTTTTTTCTAATTCGAAACATACATAATTAAGAAATGCAAATCATAAAAAACAAAAAATTCATTAATCTGTTGACAGATAATACTTTGCCAAAACTTCCATTTTTTTGTCAAAATTGTCTCTGTAGGCACCCACAAGTGTATCGATCACTGTCCCCCCAATCAAGAATAAAAATGTTGGCGTAGCCTCAACCACATAAGATGAAGCCAGTTCCTAAAACAGTAAAAAAAAAATTTAACAAAGATTTAGTAAAAGGACTTGAAGAACAAGAGAGTAGGTAAATATAATAAGCTGCTGCTACATTTAATTTAGATTTTTACCTATGTTGGCCATATATAGTAATGATTTAAAATAGAACTTATGCAAAGATATGATATATCTGAATTTTCAAAATATAAATAGTCAATTTGAACCGCTCAATATGATCTCTATATGAATATTTATTAGTATTATTACTTTCAGTTTAAGTAGGAAATTACTACTTTATGGTGTAGAATCTTTAAATCAAGTGATTGTTTACCTATCTAAAAAATTAATATAAAAATATATAAAACTTGGTTTTCAAGTATATTTTTGTGTGAAAACTATGTTGAGTAACTAGGATTGATTGTTTAAACTTTAAAAAACAAAGATATAGATCTATAGTATAGACCAATGTGCGCTATGCATGGTATTGTAGTTCCTCAAACTAAGTTATAACATGACTTACATCCAATTCATCCCAATCAACTGCCAAGAAGAGAAAATTCGGGTACTTCTTTGATGATTCAATATAGAATTTGCTTGCAACTATACACGGTCCACACCAGGATGAATTAAAACATACAACAACCTATAAAGAAAAATACAGTAGAAATTTACATTGTTAAGTAGAAATTTGTAATTCATCTAGAATCAAGTTTACAAATATGCAAAAATTTATACTTTCTGAGGTAACAAAAAAATTTGAGTTTAGATCTGGACCGTTCAATAAGAATCTGGGCCACGGGGCCTCTTTAATATTCGTGCCAAAGAAGATCAAACGATCTGGATCTAAACTCAAAATTTCTATTATCTCAGGTGATATGAATTCCGGCAAAACCTGTACTCTTTATTCTCCAAATTAACTGGGTCTTGGAGTTACATTCCACAAAAAATATAAAGGAAAAAATAATATAAGAAAATTTACTATGCTGTTGGTTTTGACTGATTCAGATATTATCTTCTCCAAACTTTCTTTACTCTTTATCACACATATGTTGCTGCCACTGAAATCAAGCTCTTCATCTATATCATTAGGGTAGCACTGCATCAGTGAAAAACTGAATGATTAGTTTTTGAAATAGAAAAGAATATTATGTTTCATACTTAATAAATATTTAGGCTTGTCATAGTGCATAATACATTACAAATTTCTTTTCAACATTACACTTGTATAAAATTGTCTTAACAAGAAAGTATATAATTTTTTTTGTCTTGAATTGAATAAATGCAAAATATACTTACTTTCCAACAGAAATTCCCCATGCTGATGTTTCAGGAAAGGATTCGACAAGTTTATAGTATCATGCAAAGAAACACAAACAAAAAAAAGTGAAAAAAAGCAGAAAAAGAAAAAGGCATGTGAGAAAATTTGGTTTCTATAATAGGAATTTGTAAAGTATGTACCTCAGTAAAATTATCTGGTGGTATATATATATCGGATCAACAAAAAATAGAAGCCTGAATTCCCTAAAGAAGGATGAAGCGTCAATCGTGCATTGATACTATTTCTTCACAAAAAAATGAGACAAAATCCTTACTCGTTTCTTGCCTAATTTATAGGATTAAAAAAAATGAACTTGCGTAATTTGTAAGATAAGAACTTTTTTTTGTTAAGTTTCAGATAAGAAAAAGGAAGGAAGACTCACTGCAGAAATAAGTCCAACACACAGAATTCGCGAAACAGAAAATTGTTATAACAGTGGTAATGACCCATAATTTTGTGATTTATAGTAATTTCTAATAATATACCCTGGATGTTACTAAGTTTATTTGTTTAATTACCTGGTAACTTAGTTTCAAAACCTAAATTAACTCCCTGTTAGACTTGACTAAGTTAACTGGTTTGTGATTTATAATAATTTTAAATAATCTACAATGGATGTTACCAAGTTTTACTGGTATACCTGTTAACTTAGTTTGAACTTTCAAGACCCAAGTTAGTCTAATTATAGTAGCAAGACCCTTAACCAAATGAAGAGACCTCCTTTTATTTCAAGGCAATACATACATATATAAATTTGATTTGTATTCTTCGATGCTATACATTTGTATAATATCAGTCGTGTTCATCCGGCAGCAATTCAATATAGTCCATATATAGGAGAAATAATCATATTAAATTGTGCAAAAGCAGGTCTCTGGTACAAAGAATTTTTTTTGAGAAATTTCAATAATGCATTACAAAAGAAGGTGAAAAAGGAGATTGTGACAACTGCTTTATCTAATTTGGTAGGTAAACTCATACATGATTTTGGTTCAGTGCATGGAACTTGGAAAGAGAAAGAGAGAGAGGGAGCAACTAACAGTGAAAAGAAGAGAGAAAACAACCTTTTAAGTGTTTTCTGTATGTAATTGCTGTCAGTTGGTCACCTTACAAGACTGGTTCAGAGGACAATTACATACAGCATCTCATGTGCACTGTTGATCAAATGATAATAACTGAAAATGATTCAATCATATTTCAAATCTCATTAGGTTGAGCTTCTCCAGCCGTTTATTTCAAAATGAAAAGACCTAATTAAGGGTAAAGATATTGACACTTGTTATGACTTCATGCAACGCACATTCAGAATCAATAAAAAAATAATGTGACATGTGCACTGCATAAAGCTAAAACAACACTGTCAATATCTTTAGTCCTAATTAATCCTAGTTATTTCCATCATGCAAGAAATGGGGTGAAAATATTGACAACGTTGTTTTGTTTTGGCTTTATGCAATGCACCAACAACATAGTCACAATAAAAAAATTTATAGTATACCCATCAAAACTTTCAAAATAGCCAATTTCTCTATCAAAACATCTTAATATCCAATATACCTATAGAAATTTAACTTTCTTACTTCCATCCCCTTTTATTCATTAAATCTATTAATTAATTATTTTAAATTGTCAAATATACCCCTTCCTTCGACCTGATCTATGATATGATTCATTAAACTAAAAGGATTAGAAGAAGAATTAAATCAATCTCCACTTCTGCGTTTTTGTTTCCCCTCCTCATATTGTATCAATCTACACTTCGTATGCCCGATCAGGAAATTTTCTTAAATTGTAATCAAGTTCCTACCTCCTTCGTATCTCCTTCCCAGTTAGGGAAAATATTAGAAGAATGATCCTCCGTATTTGCGCCTTTGTTTCTCCTTATACTTATAAAGCAAAGGCTGATATCAACGAGAATTTTATTCAATACGAGTATTCAATTGAAGCAAGTAAACATCGCCTTCGCCTCCCAATCATATATTTACTCTGACAAATGGTAAATTTTAAAACAATTAAATAATAGATTTAATGAATAAAAGGGGATGGAATAAAGAAAGCTATTTTTTATGAGTATATTGGATATTAAGATGTTTTGATGGAGAAATTGGCTATTTTGAAAATTTGTATGGATACACTAGAAATTTTCCAAAAAACAAAAAAGAAATTATGAAAAACAGCATTGTTAATATATTTACTCTGACAAATGGTTGAAACGGAATCGTAAATCATTCGTTGAAGTTATTTAATCCAAGCACTTGCAAGTCATTGACACACCGACCTCAACAGAACAGAAACTGGTCCAGTGAATGATAAAAAGTAATGGTGTCAGCTTATCATGAACAATTTCGCACGCTTTTTTTCTGAAAAACTATATAACAGTAAATCATGACCGTAGAGAGAGCGAGATCAAAGGTGCAAAACAAATGGTGGGGTTGAGAGAAACAAGCATGAGCAAAGTGTCTCCTGCACAGCTGCCCCTGCCAATCTGAGAAAATTGAGCTGCTTTTTTGTATGTCTTGTGAAATGGGGCTCCACCGGTAACATTAATTTATTTTTTCTAACTTAGCCAGATCTTGATCTGACCCTTTTGCTTAGATCTGTAATTGAATGACAAAGATTTTCCGTACGGGCTTTTCAGGCCCAACTGTTATGCTTCCAGTGTGGCCCATTTTTGGTGGCATCCAGCCATCCAGGAAATATTGTTTTGCTTGGGATTCACGCCTCTTCTTGCTTTCATTTATTGCGCTACAACCTACTGGTTATCTGCTGATTTTTTTATATAAATAATATAAAAAGGGTAAGGCTACGCTGCCATAAGTTGCATAGAGAGCTACATTGCTATGGCTCAATATTTAAATTTTTAAAATTCTAACGGTTGATTTGAACCGTTCATCTTGTTCTCCTTATTAATATGTATTTGGAGACTAAATTTTATATATTTTTTAAAAAATTTACTATTTTTTTAGATAGGTAGAAAATCAAATATCTGAATGGTGCAAAATTTTTTAGATCAACTGATTTTCTACCTATCTAAAAAAATAATAAAAAATTTCCAAAAAAATGTAAAATTTGGTCTTCAAACATATTAATATGGAGAACAAGATGAACGGTTCGCATCGACCGTTAGGATTTTAAAAACTCGAATATTGAGTCGTAACACTGTAGCCCTCTATACAACCCATAGCACCGTAGCCTTACCGATATAAAAAATAATATAATGTAATAGATGGATTGTATGAAAATTTTAATCGATATGTAGAAAGACTGAAAAAAAAAATCCGTCTCCACTCAGCTATGAGGAATTCACATCCTCTCCAATACCAGATAAGGGAATCTTTTACAACTACTAGATTTGGACTGTTATTTTTAACTTGGCATGAATCTCAAAGCCCGATAATACTGTCCCTATGATGACCCGAATTTCAAACCGATTGAGATTTAATCTCGGACCATAAAGTGAGGGTAATCCTCTGCAATACATGAGAGGATACAAACTCCAGTTACCAGAGGGTTCGGATTCCCTAAACTAATCCAATTTTTGGATTTTGGATCAGTATCGTTTGATTCAAATTCATCGCTTAGGATTGTCTCGAAATTTAAATCCGTCGTTAGAGATATGAGTGTTCTATTTTGAGATGGATTCTGATTCAAAATTCAAAAATCGAGTTACTTCGCTGAATCTGAATTTGCTACCAGAGAGGTACAATGAGTAAAGGACGGCCTGGACTGGATTAGTCCAGCCGATCAAAAAAAATTTGAAATCTAATGAAGATATAGAATGCCCGTTTTAATATTTTTGTAAGGTTAAAAAAAGAGATTCAAGTTTACTCATTGTACCCCCAAGTATCTAAAGACATACAAATTTAAAAAAAAAAATCGATTTCACTAGAATTGCGGATTTCTTATAGGCGCCTAAAGAATATTCGAATTTGTATCATCTGTATTAACTCAAGAGATAATATTTTAAACTAATAAATCTCAATCGTTTGATATGTTTTAAGATCTATGTAGACTAGATCTGCACTAAATTTGAAATACTCTCTATATTATAAGCAAGAGTTGGATTGACTCCGTTTAAAATCTGACAGTTGAGATTTATTAACTCAAAAAATTCTAAAAAAAAATTGATTTCTTCTATTAAATCAAAATCTCAAGTCACTCTATCTATTATCTTATATTAGTTTAAAGTAATTTCTAAAAATAAAATGTTCTGGATTATCAGCATGGTCTGTATTAGTGTTTGGTAAATGCCCCCGGGGGCTCAACCCGGACCGGTCTGCCCGTGACCATGTCCGGACCGGACCGTGCCTGTGCCCGTGCCACGGGTATGCACGGGTACACGGGTACACGGGCACGGGTATTAAATGGGCCGGACCCGGTTTTTTGAAAAAATACCTGTGAGAACCCAGACCCCCGTACCCGTAACCCATACCCGTGACGCCCGTGCCCGTGACAGATTTTTTTTTTTTTTTACTTTTGGTCTAAAATTCAAAATTTAAACCCAAATTCTCCCCATTTCTATTTTTTAAATATTGTTTTTTAATTTCTGTTTTTAAAATTTTATTTTTCTTATTTCTGTTTTGTATTTCTGTTTTTTAAATTCTGTTTTTTTTTATTTCTGTTTTTTATTTCTGTTTTTCTTATTTCTATTTTTTTATTTCTGTTTTTCTTATTTCTGTTTTTTATTTCTGTTTTTCTTATTTCTGAATTTTATTTCTGTTTTTTTGTATTTCTGTTTTTTTTTAAAGAAGAAAAAAAAAACAGAAAAAAAAAAAAAGGGATCCGGACCCGGACCGCCCGGCCCCCCGTACCCGGACCGTCCTGCCCCCAAACCCGTGACGGGCACAGGTATTAAACGGGCAGGGTAGGATTTTTGAAAAAAAAAAACCCGTAATGTCCGGCCCATTTTGCCCGTGTGCCCGTGACGCCCGTGACCGTGGCTACCCGTGCCCGTGCCCGGGTATTGCCCGGACCACCCGGCCCGGACCGTTTACCAAACACTAGTCTGTATGGTGAATTAGTGATGCAATCAAAACGGTCTGGCGTAATATCTGGGGAGGCGAACGGATTCATTTATGACCCACTTTGTCTCTTTTCATCTTTTCCATTTAGCACAGAAATTTAAGAGGTTTTATTCGGATATTAATTGATGTTGAAATGAAGAGCAATCAAACGTTTTAAAAGTTCATGCTTTTATTAATCCGCAAAGGCTAATTAATTATAAATTACATTGATAAGTATACAAGTGTAAAGATTGAGTCAATATGCTATAAAGAAAAATGCACAGCTCTGTTGTCTGAATCAATACGCAAAAGAAAAAGAAAATATATTTTCAAATAGAAGAGTTCAAATGTCTCTGTCTCCGTCGTATTTTTATTTTTAGAATTACAATAACTTCAAATTTTAAAAATTAAATATTAAAATAAAATTATTAAATATGATTTATATTACTTTTTTCTATGCACACATAGAAGTAATGATATTTTAATTATGTTTTAATTAGTATCAAGAAATTACGAAAATACATCGATGTAGATAAATTTTGAACGTTGATTTTTCAATTTATTGATTAAAAAAATTAAAATTGAAAGGTAATACTTTTTTATTTACATCTATAAAAAATAATATATATGACATCTAATAGTTTTATATTAATATAAAATTTAAATTTTTTATTGTTAAAAAATTAAAAAGTGGATTTAGATAAAACAAAAACTGAAGAAATTTAAACTATTATTGTGATTAAAGCCAAATGCCTGGGTCCAAGTATCATGAGAAGAAAGTCAAGAAACTAGTTATAGTTTTCTGAGAAATTTAGATATATACCCATCATAACTTCATCAATTAGATATTTGTCCATCAAAAATATAAAATTAGTTATATACCCATTCAAATTCACTTATATTATTAATATACCCATTTGTTGATTTGATCAATTTAAAATACTGATTAATATTAACAAAATAATAAAATGACTCTTTTGCCCTTCCCTTCTCTTGATGAAATACTGGTCCCTTCATTTTTCTCTTTCCAGCAACTTCCTTTTGTGCTTCGTACTCTCTCTCAAGTCTCAACTTCTTGAACAGTAGTCTACATCTGATGCTCCTCCAATGTCTTGCTATAAACCAAATGATGTCTTGTAGACCGTGAAAAATTCATCCAATAAGTGTTTAGAAAGTCAAGTTTCATCTCCTGTTGTATTGATCGATGGTTCGTGGTAAAAAGGAACAAAAGCACCAACTCATAAGAAGTCGAAATTTATGAGAAAAAGAAAAGGGGCATTAATCGATGGTTTAGGATATTTTCATCTTGACAATTCAAATTCTGATATTTTCATACTAATTGGGATGACATATATGAATATGTGATGAATACAACAAAATTGATTTGTACCAGTATGATGGCAAAATTTTGAATTTCATTATAACCTTATGTTCATTTAAAAGAATCAGGACTGATACTCCTAATTTTCATGCCAGTGTTAACCCTGATATTTCGAAACAATACTGTGCTATAAAAAAGTCATTTTATTATGTTGTTAATATTAATTAGTATTTTAAATTGATTACATCAACAAATGGGTATATTAATAATATAAGTGAATTTAGATGAATAAATAACTAATTTTGTGTTTTTGATGGATAAATATCTAATTGATAAAGTTATGACGGATATATATCTAAATTTCTCTAGTTTTTTTGTACTATCAACCGTTTTAGTATTTTTAGATTTTTCCCGATGACACATAATCTAGAATCTCAAAAATGAATATTCCTCAAAAACAGTACCTGTGATTTTATGAATATGCTATGTTTCTTTTTTACCATGAGAAACTTCGCAATCAGGTTCATGCCTGCAATGTCCAGAATCTTTAATATTCGCGCAGATTTAAATTATACGGTGCGGATCTAAATTCAAAATTTGAGTTAACTCAGAGGATATGAATTCGCATTCAGATGACATCGACAAGGAGTCGTTACAGAATAATTATTAAATCATGTTTGCACTTTAATTTTGTGTACTCTATTTTATTATTTATTTGATATTTTACATTCTTAACAATTACTTTCTTCTGACATGAAGTAGATCAACAATTTTTAAAAATAAATCTTTGAACCTTTCTAAAGAGAAAAAAATCTATGAACTTTTTTTAGAACTTGAGGTCGTAATTTTTTTACTTGTAAATAAAAATGTAGATTGAAAATATATGTCAAATTGACAAAACAGGTTAAAAATTATCCCAACATGATCAGAGCGAAAGGACCAATCTAATAAGAACTCGGGTCTTAAATATTCCAAATTTATGATTATTGTTCTGAAAAATCAACGATTAGAAGTTCGAACTCACAATCAAAATAATTTAAATCTCAAACTACTCAAATATAAATGTTTCTAAGGCCAGCCTAAATTTGAAATAATCTAACCAATCCGGACCCAACTTTCTTTCATGAATTAATCTAATAGAGGCCTAATCCCTTATTTTGTTTTTTTTTAAAGAAAAATTCTTCCATGACATCAATAGAACCTAATTACTAAATAACTTTCTAGAACTAATTAACTAGAAGCAGAGACTCAATTGCCTATCCTACAATCTGAAATAATTTCATCTATATAAGACTCAGAACATGACCTAATTAATGGGTCACTTCTCCTATTAGCTAGGAGGTACAATGTCAAAATACATTTGCAATTAAAGGTGATTTGACAGAAAAATAAAACTTCCAGCTCATGCTAAAAGAAAGAACATTCAATAATAAATATGTAGCTTGGAATGTTTGAACCTAAATCGATTAATTACTAATACAATTTAAATCTAACAGAAACACAGCTAGATATGATGCAATTTCCATTAAATTCAAAAGGCAATTTAGAGGAAAGGGGGAGGGGGAAGCGTATCTTCTGCGGAGCTTTTAATCTGGTCCGTTCATTTTGAATCGAGCGGGCAGGAAGCGTATCCATTGAGGGCAACGCAAATTTTGAGAATTTTGTTTTTCAATTCGGGCAATATCTGATCTTGTCCACTCGATTCAAAATGAACGGACCAAATTAAAAGCCCCGTACAACTCCACAGAGGATACGCTTCTAGAGAGAGGAGGGTGAATATGATCAAATAAACAAAGAATATGTTTATTGTAGGGTAAGAGGAGTGAACTCCTTAATTTGTACTCAACTGTTAAACAAGATTTAAAATAGAATAAGTAAGATGGAGTTATGGGCAAATAAGTAAAAGAACCTCTTCAGAGTTCAGATAGATAATCTTACAAAACGCTTGCTATGTTTATAGGGTACACTGTTATAGATAGAGATTCATTTCTCAATTTCTCTACTCTCAAAATTGTTTAATTTAAACCATTTTAGATTGTCAAACGAAATGTAAAATATGAGAAGTAAGATGAAGTAATTGAGCAATTTAATCCTTGTTAAATTTAAGTTGCAACCAAACAAGGCTAAAGTTAATTATCATTTTTGTATAATTTTCTGATTGTTAGTATTTTAAGCTCAAATTCTAACCAAAACTTCCTTATCCCACCATCAAGAGAAAGTGTCAACGCTGTACAATAAATTGAAATGTGCGAAAGCTTCGTTTGAGATTTGTTCTAAATCCATCTACTATTATAAAAGTCTCAATGTACCTAGATATTTTTTATGTAAACTAATTACGGTTGACAACCAAACTAATTAATTCAGAAGACAGTCACATCAAATATTATTATATTTGAAAAAAAATCTAAGATTGTCGCAGACTGAATCGAACTTATATTTAACGCCTAATAGCTTTTGTCGGAATCAAATCTGCTGCTTTTCCGAATCTAACCGTTCAAATTTATTAAAATTTGTGTATAAAAGAGTTTCTTTATAGAGATATGTAAATATAAAATTTTGAACGATTAGATTCAGAAAAACAGCAAGCTGTTTTTCTTATAGAAAACAGCAGATTGATATCCGCTTTTGTCAAGCTAGATGACTTGAAATTTAAGACTACAAAAATTGACCAATAAAAAGGCTACAAATCATATGTAATTGTTTCAAAAATTTATTAATTTAATTATTTATTAAACATTATTTTTAATATAAAAAGAATAGAAAGCATGCATACTAAATAAAAAATAAAAAATGAAATATCAAACATCTCATGCATTTTGAATATTTAATCAACCGCTTATTATTCGCATATGAGAGTATATGCTTATAAGTTATTTTTTTGTTTTCAAAATCCAAAAAGTCGATCTGAACCATTATATGTGATCTCTATATTGAAATGTGCTTGGAGACCAAATTTTACATTTTTCTGAACTTCTTTACTATTTATTAAGTCACTTTGAAAATCGCTAATCCAATAGTGACTTCTGATTTTTACTGCTTTGTTAAGCCATCATTGGATCAACGATTCTCAAAGCACATTTTAATATAGAGAACACATCTAATGGTTCAGATCGACTTTTTGAATTTTGAAAACGAAAAAAATAACTTATAAGCATATACTTTTATATGCTTATGTAAATAAAATAGCCAACCTCTATATATGTGTGTGTTAACTCTGTACAGATTAAAAAGTTATAAATCACATATATTTTAAATATCATACTATATTTAATCAGGGGCATGCTGAATTGCTGATCATTATACACCTTTAAAATGTCAACTTAACTGCACACAGGGTGGTTGTCATCAATTGCAAAGTTCGGAGCAACAAGAATAATGTTTTTTTTTTTTAAAGGATTTTGAAGTTAATTTTCAAAAATTAAAATTTTGAAGACCTCCACAGTATAATCCCATAAAAGAAAATTTTGCAAAATGACCAGTCCGAGGGACACTGATATCAGGGGCGTTTTGTAATCCTTCTTTGAAAAAAAACAACACGGTGGTTTGAATTATGTTTCCTAAAATTAATACCTTTGTTCGGACTGAATCTTTTGTTTATGAAATTAATATAAAATAATATGGGATTATAGAATAATTGCCTTAAGACTTTGATGCATAAACAACTTTAAAAGATTGACTCCAAACGTTGGATCCGAATTTTTTGTTGACTTCAATATTTAAATTGCGCGGATAACATTGTGGTGTGCAATGAATTTAATAGACAAAATAAAAAATTCAGCTCCAGAAAATGAAGCCGAAATTTTATATACCAGTCCATAACATCGGAAACTAGGGCTGCATAAAATGCTCGTTCGTGATTCGATTTGAATTTGATTCGAAAATTTTTTGTAATTAATTTGATTTAAAATTAGTTTGTTATGAAATAAATTAAACCAGTTCGGTTCAAATCTTATTCAAATCAAATTCAAACTGGAAATAATTCGTTCGAAATTGATTCGCAAACTATTTAAGTTCAATCTCAAATAATGCACCTAATGGATTCAACCATTAATTTAATAATGCAAGAACCAAACTTATATCAGAGTTCAAAGTTGCTAATATAATGGTAACTTATAATAGAAAAATGTTTCAGCAATAGTGTAATAAGTTAACAATGGAATAAGTTTCATTTGATTAGGTCTATGTCGTGATTTTAATCAATCCAGCAGCGTAAAGGATAAAGAAATCTTGGACTGATCCATAATCCATCAATGTGAATTCATGAAAAGTAAAAAGAAACTGTGTGAATTTTGTTTTATGAGAAAAAAAAAATATATAAATTACTAGTATAACTAGAGCTACTAAAAAAAATTATAGTTCGTAATTCAATTGACTTGAATTTAAAAAATTTGTAGTTCGCAATTAATTTAATTCAAAATTAGTACGATTTGAAACAAATCAAACTAATTTAGTTCGAATTTTATTCAAACCCAAACTTAAAAGTAATTTCGGTTGGGTTTGATTCCTTTGCAGCCCTATCGGAAACCTACAAGAATCATTCTATATTATTTTATATTAATTGCTTTAATTAAAACACTATCCTCTTGGCCCTTGTTTCCTAGAACAAAATTCGAACATAAATTAGAACGAGTAAGGCTTGGATAAAGTTATCCGTACTATGGTCTTAAAAATTTATTGTATAAATTTTAAATTTTGATTTAAGTAGTTCAATAAATTAGTTATGTAATAAATTTG
Source organism: Carex pumila (assembly GCA_033356055.1). NCBI lineage: Eukaryota > Viridiplantae > Streptophyta > Magnoliopsida > Poales > Cyperaceae > Carex > Carex pumila. The sequence goes on from JARJHM010000030.1 coordinate 616,682, forward strand.
TAGAAAATCAATTTTTACTATTTTTGAATTTTTTTTACTATTTTTTATAATTTATAATAAATGGCCTAAAATATTGATAATTTTTTATTTTAGATCATTTTTTATCATCTTTCACAAACTATAAAAAATTGTAAAATTATTCAAAAAATAGTTAAAATTAGTATTCTATAAATTTATTATATAATTAATTTATTGAGATATTTAAATTAAAATTTCAAATTTATAAGATAAATTTATAAAATCGTAGCACGAATAAATATTATCCAATATCCATATCACCCGAGCCTTCCTCAATTAAAACCACCCAGAGAGACGAAACATTGGTCAAAAGAGACAGTTTGTTGCCATCTCACTTTCTTCAGTCTTCACATGCTCTCTCCACCTAATCTTTTTTTTTTTTACCATTTTTTAGTTAGCACGTGGCGATGATAGTCCACACAAACCTTGAAACGTGTTCACTTACGATGTCACTTGGAAAATTCCATTGCCAACTCTGGCAAGTACTCCCCATTAATTAACAATAATTACATTATCGTTCTAGGACTTCACTAGACATCTCAAGATAAGCCAAAAAATATATAATTTTTTAATTCATTCCAAAAATATCAAACCAAAAAAAAAATATCTCACTTCTGTCACACGCAAAGCCGCCTCCAAGGCTCCAACTTTCCACTCCGTACACATGCGTGAACTCAACCATACATTTTATTCTCATAACATAGAAAGGAAAAAAAAAAAAAAAAAACCTCTCTTAAGTCTTAACAAACAATAATTAATTAAGTAATAATTTAGGTACTAATTACTAAACTCTCAAAAATAGCCCAAAAAATATATTCCAAAATTGGGATAAACCACTCATCAAAAATCCCTCAGGGACAGAATCGTCATTCTACTACCAGCTAAAGCGTTGCAATTCCTGGCGGTAGACTGAAAAACTCGGCATCGATTTCCCCAAAATCCTCTTCAAACAATCGCCGCGGCGGTGGCGGTAAGTACACCTCCGGCCAGCCGAGAAAAGGCCGGCCGACTTGCGGCAAATCAAACTCCACCAACCCGAACTCAAAATCCTCCATCAAATCAAACTCTATACCTTCAGATCTCAACACTGAAGTCGGCGATGGTATTCCAATTTTCTCATCAGACTCTGTTACAGAAGGGGTACTAGATTGCTGCGTAACCTTTTCTTTTCTTTCTTTTGAGGGGAAATTGGTTATGGCCTTGGAACCATTGATTCGAATTGCAGCCAAGTCGTACACAGCTGCTGCCTCTTCAGCGGTGTCAAAGGTGCCGAGCCAGAGCCGCTTCCGTTGTGTGGGGTCCCTTATCTCGGCAGCAAACCGGCCCCATGGCCGCCTCCTCACCCCTCGGTACCTTTTAATACCATCTCCTTTTGCCACCTCAGTACTTAGAACTTGTCTTATGCTCTTGGTACGCCGCCTCTCGCATTTTTTGGATGATTGAATTGGCGACTCCTGATGGAGATTGATGCATATCTCTTTCACGTGCCGTCGCACGCGTCCGGAGCCCTCATCACTTGATGAATCAGTTGCGTCGGCATCTGACACTATGATTCTTATTGTTTTTCTGTGGTTAACCGGTTTTCTAGTACCGGACAAGCTTGAGCTGAGAGAACTCATGATTCTTTCCCTCACAAATCAATTCTCCGGGAGCAGAGGCGGAGGTGTTGGTCTATGGCTCGGACTGTGTACCAGCCACAGTCAGAGATGCAACTGAGATGAAGAATTTCATTACCATGGAAAAGCAAAAACAAAAAACAAAAAAAAAAAAGAGGAAAAAGGAGAATAATTGTGGAGATAGGGTTTTAGATAAGGGTTTAAAAGTATCTCAGGGAGGAACGGAGGAGAAGAGAGGAGATTTTTTGAATATATTATCTATTTAAATTATAAAATCTCAATTTGAAGGGATTTCAAATAGAGTGGTAAAAAAAGGGGACCAGAGAGAGAGAGAGAGAGAGAGAGAGAGAGAGAGAGAGAAGAATCGGGAAGCACAAACGAAGGAATCGTGAAGAGGCGAGGGGTTATTTAAAGGTAAGGTAAGAACTGTGCTCTCTGTGTGTAATGACTTAATGGTGTCGGCTTTTTTACCACTTTACCCCCGGTCCAGCTGTCTCCACTGACTTCTGCTCTAATACAGGCGTTTTCTCCAGTTGCCCTTGACTGGCATCACAGATTATTGCCTCATATAATACTACCAAAGTAGGAATGTCTTAAATATAATTGATAATTGATATGATGTATTTTGAATTATTTGATTATTAATTGTTTTGTTTGATTCTCTGCAGTAAATATTAGTAAAGTAGGAAAGTCTAAAATATGGTACATAACTACATATTATTGAAAAATATTATTCCAACTGAAATTAAAATTGTAAATGTAATCTAAATAGTTTAGATGTAATGTGTATCAAATTTAAATTAATTTGAAGTTTGATTGATTATTCATCATAAAATTATTAAAGCTAATTTTAAATAAATTGATAAAAGACTAAACAAAATTCAAAAAATCTCGAATTTAATACATTCTCTTTACATAACAAATTTAGCTTTTTAATTTTTATTTAACGGTCATAAGAAATATTTATTTGAATTTCGAACCTACAACTTCCTAGATGGAAGGTGTTGAATTTGCTATTAGAATAAATGTTAGTTATTTTTAGAGAATAAATATTATATGTATAGTAAAAATATATTACAGATAGGAATTTGATATATGTTAGAATTATCCGATATCAAATTTCAGAATTAGAATTTTTTTCCTAAACAACGTGTACCTTTCCATATCTTGTTATTAATTAATAATTAATAAAAGGAAAGGTCGGTATTAAAAGATACGAGCACTCTATTTACTAAAATCGAGCGGTCGTTTTCTCAAAAAAAAAAAAAAAAAAAAAAGAAATGATTCGTCGTTCGTGATTCAGCCTGATGACGTGGATCTGTTTAAATCGTCAATTAAAGAAAACGGACAAACGGTAATGAGGGTCAGCTTTTACAGCGCAAGGCTTAATAAGTCTGTGATAAGTAACGCAGAGTGGATTTGTCTCGTAAAAGATCGAAACGCACGGAGGTGTCACGCGAAATTCACGTGTAGTGCCCCGGCGATATTTTAAACTTTTAAATAGATTTTTAATTGTGGAGATTTTGTTAGCTTCCACTTCCAAGTTCCGACAACAGAGTTCAGATCTTGTGCGGTACCTAACGTGTAGAATGTGATCTGCATCGTTCATTTTATCTGGCCACGAATCTTAAAGCGGACCTCTATAATTTAAATCAGCATTGAAATTAAATTATTTTTGTTTGAAAGTTGAAACGCTCTGAAATGCACCTTCAGAATATTCTGGTCCAATGAATGTGATGATTTCCCTTTTCATATTTTTAAGTTCGGTGGAGGGCACTGAATTTTGTACGAGTTAGAGTTTAATTTGTCTTTCTATAGCTATTAAAATTTTAATTTATTTCAATTAATTTTTTTATTTTAAAAATAATAAAATATAATTTTTTATTAGTATTTTGAAAGAAAATATTATATTCCGTTAATTTTTTGAACAAAATAAGCATATTCCGTTAAAATTTTGAATGCAATAATTATAATATGACTTAATTGAAACAAATAAATAAATTATTAACAACAAAATAATAAATCAAACTTAAAGTGATTAAATTCGCAATAAAAACCAAAATTTACCTAAAATATATTAGTAAGCATCAGATGCATACTGGTAGAAATATAATCGCTTAAACGCATGTCTTGCATTTGGAGACACTGCTCCAAGTCCTGATTCCTGAAGAGGAGGAACGCTTTAATTATACTCTTTATAGCATATTGAAATTCTGTAACATGGGCCCTACCTGGCAGCGACAAGCTTAACAGGATAGACTGTGCATATCATGTGCACCACTTCTGCCATCTCAGCCGCATTTTATTGATTGTGTCGGCGGTTGAGAGAATAGAAAAAGCACGGAATGCGAATTTCTACAGCTTACATCACCAAATTGACTTTAAAAGGATATTATAATATTTTTGGGACGGTTTGGATTGGATAATTTGTTTTTAATATTTGTATCTGTTTATAATTTATATTTATTTGATAATTAATCTTAATTGTATTCGTATTCATGTTTTTATTGTTAAATAAACATAAAATGAATAAAAATATACTTTAAATATATCGTGGACATGATATCATAATATGCAAAAAATATTTGTAATTGTTTGTCTCATTAATTGTAAGTGAATATAAATTATTAACCAAACAAAACTACATAAAATATTATATATAAATCAATATCGTCTTTAAAATAATATATAATAGATTATATAGTTAAATATATAAAAATATAAGTTAATATATATAATTATAGTATATTGACTTCATTTTAATAACCATCAAGTAATGAAAAAATTACTTCTAAAAAAAAATGAGGTGGAAAACTTTGACAAAAAATTGAATCACTGTTTTTACGCATGATAAATAAAAATAAAGTCAAATTAATGTATATAATATGTACATAGTATGCAATTACTTCTGTATCTAAAAGTTTAAAACATATTTAGTTGAATGTGCAAAAGAAATTACATCAAAACATTTCAAATGAACACTGCTAGGTTAGAAATAATGGAAGTTTCAAAACAACCGCTTACATGGAACTCTTTTCAGAAAACAATATCAATATAAAGATGCATGACATTTGAAATGTTCTATTTAGGTTTAAATTTTGAGTTTAGACAAACTAATTAAACTAACTTAACATGCTCTCCTTTCAATTTAATATGTTATATTTAATTGCTTGGTATTTGAATTATTAAATCACTAACTAGAGCACAACTAGAGTGTGTTGTGCTGACTAGAAGATTTTGGTGAACACAACTTCTAAAAACTATCGAATTGGCTTTAAACAACAAATTCAGATCATTAAAACCATACTTTACGAGTGATATGTATACATGAGAAATTTTAAAAATTAAAAAAATATTTAGCATTAAGTCAAGCGGTAACAAAAATGACGAAAAATGAATACATACAATAACTTATAAAATTTTCATTTTTTTTACCGCTAAACTTTGTACTAAATTAATTCAAAACTTTCAAAGACTTTCATGTACACTCATTACTCGTGAAACTAATTTGATATAAATTTAAAATCATATTTACCAAACTCTCGTGATGAGTACAACACACCATAACTTTGCTCCACTAATTATAACCTACATGAGTCAATCTATATACACACTTTCAAATTTTTGAGGGGCTGATTTAAAGGAAGAAAATTGCTTGGAGGAGGTGCATGCAATATTGCAATGCCAATTAATAAAATTGTGACATTTGTTAATAACTAATAAGTCTTACAAAAATTTGATGTTAATGTTCTATGGAATCTCTCCCACCCCCTTCCCCCATTTTTTTTGCAACGGTTTGATGTTTAGCTAACTAATGTCATTTAGGAAAACAAAAAAAAAAAAATCAAATTGAAGACACAAAATAAGTTATTGTGATATAATTTTATTTTAGAAATAAAGTTAAAAAATATGAATACTTATACTATATCTAAAAAATAAAATAAACCAAAAAAACAATTTTTTTTGGTAATTTAAAAAACAAAACAAAAATATCCAAACAGCTAATTCAATCTGCGTTCAAGCCACAGATTGAATTGGAGGCTCACAAAAACTAAAAAATGCACTGTAATATACTGATATTTAGGATTTTTTTTTTTTTTTGTGAAAAGGAGGGCTCCAATTCAATCTACGGCTCTCAAATTAGCGGTTTGAATGTTTTTAAAATTCCTTAATTTCAGATTTTTTTTTTTTTTTGAAACGGTATTAATAAAAATTTCGGCTAATTGGACTTCAGATCCGTCCGACACACGTAATTTCTCAATCAAACGGTCTACTCAGCCTCTTTCCCAAGACTACTCTCTGACTAAAACAAAAATTGATGGGAACATGTGTTGTTATTAATAAAGCCGTATTATAGTCTTATAGATACGATCGATGTTCTACTGCTCGGAGTCTCAAGATTGGAGAATTTTTTTTTACTCTGAAAACTAAGTTTAGCCGCCATCATAGAAACACATTCAGTTTTGCTGCTCCCTGAGACTTATTATTACTTACTTTGATGTATTTTTCAACCAAGTGTGTCTATCCTTTTAGACCACGCTGAGAATTTCGATTTGTGGCCTATTTTGATCTTTCTTTTTCTTTTTCTTTTTTCTTTTTTTAAGGCCATAAGCCCATTTCATTATCTGAAATTGGTTAAATACAAAAACTGTCGATTATGAAATCCATTATAGAAATCACATCAACTAAAGTATCCAAGTTCTTAAGCTAAAAAAACAGAAAATAGTTTATACAACAGCCATAAAAGTACTAGAGCTAAAGACCAAAAATATGACATAGTAGCTAATACTAAGCCACTCTTAATGGGGTTAAGGGTAAATATATAGACAGGCTAAGGGTATATATACATTACAATTCAGTATGGACATAAATTTATAAAAAGAGAGTTTAAATGTTTTTATTTAATATATTTTCATTATGTATTTATTTTAAAGTTTTTTAACAGTAAAAATAAATCTACGTGTCAAAATAAAATCAGTACACGTGTTATATATTATTTTCTTTACATGTATATGAAAATCATTACCTTTAAGTTTATATTTATATGACTCAAATAGTTGAAAAATAGATGTTCGGAAATTTTTCATATTAGTGTATTTTCGTAAGTTCTTAATATCAATTAAAAAAAGTCATTTTACACTGCGCATGAATAAAATGATATAGAACATATCAAACAATTTTATTTTGATATATTGAGATTAATTTGAAGTCATTTTAAAAATAAATACATAATGAAACTAAAAGAATAAAGACATTTAAATCCTCCTTATTTATATATCGATGATTATCTTGGTACCATCTGATATTTAGCTACACTCATAGGAATTAGGATATGTATTATTATTTTCGATACCTAAGACAACGTACTGTAATTATATAATAAATAATCCAGAAAAATAATAGATTCACGTGAAAAAAAAAATCTTGAGGTACAATTTTAAATTTTAAATTATAGCCAAATTTTCTTTCGATGGTATTTGATTGTGGACCAATGCTAATGAGATCTAATTTAGTTATTTCAATTTAGTTTGACCTAAATTATTTATGTTTGGTTGATGTTTAAATTTATACTTTGACTTAAGTTATTTCTTGTTTGATAGCAATTCGGGGACTTAAGGCATAACTTAAAGGAATCTGGAGTCTAAATTTACTATTTTTTTTAGATTTATTGAAAATCATTGTTTTTCAGACAAATTTAGACCATAAAAAATAGCAATTTTCAATAAATCTAAAAAATAGTAAAAAAAAATTCAAAAAATATTAAATTTGGTCTCCAAACACATATTAATATGGAGAATAAGATGAATGGTTTGGACGGTTATTTAAACTTTGAATCTGGTGATTTATAGTCCAATGTATGGGTAGCCTTACTCTCTTTCTCTCTCTCTATATATATACCAATTTATTTTGTCAAAAATATATTGGGTTGTTGAACTAAATTTTATTTATTTGTAGTACCTTTTCATAAAATATTTTATTTAATTATTTTTTAGATTACATATTTTATTAATTTAGAAAGTTGTATATTTAAAAAAAATAGTAAATTCTATAATTAATTAAGTTATAAGTTTTTTATGTTTAAATGGAAATAAAATTAATTGTTTATTTCACATTCTTTAAAGAGTGATTGAAAATAATGAAAATTTAGGACTCTCACCTAATTTAATTAAATCATCTGGAGAAATAGATTAGTTTAGACTAATTTAAGCTAGTCTAAACATCGACTTATTTTATCTTAATTTACTTTAATTAAATCACATCTGAAAAAATAACTGAAGCCTATAACTCTAATTCTACTTTTTAATCTACAATCAAACATAATGAGTCCAACAATATTGTAGAACACCATGGGAGACACAATATAACGAAAAATCTAAATTCTCCCTTTTGTGGGGACAACAATTCTCGAACAATTTTTTTTAATATTTTTGTTTTTCCAAATAGAATATAGGTGCCGTGGTGCTCTTTAATTGTACCTCTGATATTCTTTCAAAAGTAATTTCTCCCAACACAAACAAGACTTTATATATTTTATACATGTATTTCGCTTTCACAGAATCCACGGAGATGCTAAGCTTAAGCAATCAACATTTGATCGAGTAATCAACCAATAAAAGAGCCACTTTTCTATTTTAAAATAATTCTAGTCAATAACTGCTCCTTGCCTAATATATATAATATATAGAGAGAGTAGAACGAGAGTATTCCTAAATTTATCAAGTATTTTTACAAACTCAACTATAAAATGTATCATATTGACTTCAAATAATGAATCTGAATCGTTGAAATTCATCTACTTTATGAGTGATGTGTCTTGTTGGTTCCAAAAACACCGGAGGGGGATGAATAGAGCTTTTTAATCTAAATAATAATATTATAATATGTCTATAAGTTATTTTTTATGAAAACTATAATAACTTTGTCCTAAACTAAATGTAAAGTAAATAAAATAAATAGTAAAGTTTAGAGACACTTGGCACGAGAATTGTTTATGGAGTTCGACACTAACGCCTATGTCTCTGGGGCTCGCGACCTACTAGATGACACGCATTTCTTTACCTAATGAAAAAGGAGTACAAGGTAGAACCTGTGCACCTTTACAATTCTTCTGGAAAGTCACACAGCTCTAACAAGACAATCCAATTCACGAGGACTCAAGGATTGCTAAATGAGCACAAGGCTCGAAGTAGTAAATAATTCGATTATGCAGGATTACTCTAGGAGTTGGTTCATTAATTGAATAAGCTTGAGATTGATTGTATATATTGAAGTTGGAGGTGGCTAAAGTGATACTCCAAACCTTGATATAGCTTCTATTTATAGAGTTGATAAAAAAAAAGTAAGTGGTGCTGACCGTTGCAACGGTACAAGGGACCGTTACAACAATAGGTTAATTTAAGCAGTTTGGAGTATAATAGTGGTCACTGTTGATAACGATCCATGACCATAACAACGGTTCCCACCACTGAAATCCTCCGGAAGGATTAGCGTTTCGGGATTTGTACAGGATTTATTTATTCCGTTGTAATGGTCACTGGACCGTTACAACGGTAAGCCTCACTTAGGTCAATCTCAAGCTTATTTTACCAATCTTACATATATATTATCCTTAATCTTGAGTTAATGTTTTTGTTATTCAATGTCTTGTGCTTTATGACTACATCCTTGATGTTATATTGCAGTTTATTAATTCATCATTGATGTATAATTACTGATCATTCACTTGTCATGAACTTGCACAAATTCTCAAGAAGAAAAACTGTAAAATGCAATTATGTACGTTTTGCAAATCCAGTCAAACAGATAAATCAAGAGCTCCCAAGACCAACACGTTTATGTCCCAAAATTTTGAACTTTTAAATTAATTGAATATTGATTTATAATTGAAAAAAGAGGAGGGATCGGATTACACCACTATTTTGGTGACATGGTGTGACAATGTCCATTTTTGAAATTTCAAAATCCAAATAGTCGATCCAAACCGTTCAATATGATGAATATATTAAGAGTAACTTGGAAATCAAATTTTACATTTTTCTGAATCTTTTTACTATTTATTAAGTATTTAACAAAATCGCTATATTCAGACCGTTGAATTTTTGAACCCCTCTAAATAAACCAAAAGAAAATTCAGAAAAATGTAAAATTTGATCTGTAAGCACATTTTAACATATCCATCAAGTTGAACGGTTTGGATCTACTGTTTGGACTTTGAAAATGGACGGTGTCATTCCATGTCACCAAAAAAATGGTGTCATTTGATCCCTCTTGAAAAAAACCACACAAAAAAAATATTATTTCTAATAATTTGATTTTTCTATTTTTTTTTTTTTAAAAGTAGTCCTGCCTATTCTATGTCGCACAACCTTTTGTTAGAGTGAAAAGGGAACCTGAAATTTTTTTTAAGTTGCTGCGTCAGTGTGAAGCTATAGACTTCTTTCATCATCCCATGTTATCTTGTTGTTACCAATCATGTCCTGCATTGTACCATGGCCTTTAAAGGTCGTGACACGAAGAAAATCTTATGTTTTTTTCCCCACTCAAGTGGCCACGAAGAAAAGAGGAAAAAGTAAGAGTGATTTTATCTTGTACTTGATTAAATGATTGATGAATTTGATTCTAAAATTTAATGAATCGGATTCCAACGACGAGTCTAATTAATATGTTTGACGAGTGAAATATATACTTAAAATTTTAAATTCATTTATTACAACTACACTAAATGTACAAGTCAAACGATCAATAAAATAAAATAAAATGATAGGTTATTTGCTAAATGTACAAGTCAAACAATCAATAAAATAAAATAAATGATAGGTTATTTTAATTGAACTTTTTAATAGCTGAGCGCTTATTTTTGAACTAGATAAAATTAACAAATCAACAAATTTAAAGAATCAGTCTTTGGTTAGTTTTCAAATTTTAAAAGGTAATATATTTTACGTGAGAGGTTATGAATTTGAAATCTGAATGAAAAGTTCTTATGAATATTGAAACTTCAAATATTAGACCCTCTATCTTTTTATAAAATAAAAAAAAATATAAAAACATCATTTATTAAAGTAGATGGGTCTCATTAATTTATATTCATCCTTTAAAATCGAATCAATAAATTTTTGAATTAAACTCATCAACTATTTTAATAAACTTGACTAGTATCTGTATTCCTTACCATGCAATAACAGGCCTTATCTTGATCAAACCATAATCAGATTATTTGAGGTACAGAAACGATCTGGGAGAATGTTATTAAATATATTAAAATCCGAGCATTTGGAGAACTGTAAAATGAATTCAGTGCACTGAGTCACTGAGCACTGACTGAGTAAAATTATATCAGAGTTTGTCAGTTTTAACTTGGCACAGATCTTAAAATGGATCTCATATATCTACATTGGAGAACACAAGGGGAAGAAAATAGGTTCTTGACCGGACATGACCAAAGACGTTTACTTGCTCCAATATAAAAAAAAAATGAGAGGGAATTGAGGAAAGAGAGGGTGAATTGTGTATAGAAATTTGGTGATTTTGTTCACCTCCAATTTGAGCTATAAAAAAGGTGAACTTGCCTCGTTCCCTTTCCTTTCCATAATACGTTCTAAGAAAATAGCATTAAGCTTGATAAATGAGTATTTATTTATTAAGTTTAAGACTCTTTAGAGTACTAAGGAGTTCTATGGAAGCTCAATTCAAAATTGTCAACTACTCACTGAGAACTTAAGGAGAATACATTTAATCCTCCTCAGCCGTACATGTATATTGTACTTAGGTACTTGTAGAATACGAAGCACTGTTCTATTACATAAACTGGACCGGATCGGACATCTAGATCGAAAAAATCAGATCAGGACACTAATTCAGTTCAGTTCAAAATAAAAACCACATAAGTATGTCATCCAGAAAAATATTAAAAACCGGCCGGTTTATTTAGAAAATCGATTAGCCACCAAAACCCGGTTGTGTTTTTTTTTTTTGTGATTGTGGGCTGTTACGGACTCAACTGTCCATTTATTCTTTTGAGGAGAAGAAAAGGCTTTTTTCTTTTTTTCTTTTTTTAGTTGAAGAAGAAGAAAAGTAAGTTATTTCCTGTGTAAATTTCGTCTTTTGTGTTTCTTCAATGTGTTTTTTAAGTAACTTTTTTTAGCATGATCTGACGGGTCGTCGCAATATTAGTTATTTAAAGCAAAATTTCAAAATACTAGAATTTTCAATATAGATGGTTGAAGGTTTTGTTTTATCACAATAGAATGAAGAATTCCTACTGTATTAATTATTAAATTATAAAATAGTGTGAAATTATAAAAGCTCTTTAATAATAAAAAAAGAGGGGTCAAATGTCTCCTTTTTTTTTTACCTCCACTATATCTTTATTTTTAAAAATGTTAATAAATCAAAATTTAAATCATAAACGTCAAAATAAAACCGATAAATGTGATCTATATTATTTTCTCTTTGTGCTCATAAAAAAATATCATATTTCGATTTTGTTTTTATGTGAATCAATCATTTGAAAATCAATGTCTAGAAATTATTCAAATTATTATATTTTTACAAGTTATTGATGACAATCAAAATAAAGTTGAAATGCCATATATATTTATACGTGCATAGATGAAATGATGTAGATCATATCAAACAATTTTATTTTGATTTTTAAGTTGTAAATCTTGAATTATTAAAATTCTTAAAAATAGAGATTTTTGAAAGTATTTGAACCTTCCATGAAATATATATATATATAGAGAGAGAGAGAGAGAGAGAGAGTAAGGCTTGGGTGCTATAGATACCATAGAGGGCCACCGTGCTACGGCTCAATATTTGAGTTTTCAAAATCCAAATGGACATTCCGAACCGTTCATCTTGTTCTCCATATTAATATGTGTTAGGAGACCAAATTTTACATTTTTAAAAAAAATTTTACTATTTTTTTAGATAGGTAGAAAATCAAATATCTTAATGGTGCAGAATTTTTTAGATCAAGTGATTTTTTATCTAGCTAAAAAAATAGTAAAAAATTTTCAAAAAATGTAAAATTTGGTCTCCAAACACATATTAATATGAAGAACAAGATGAACAGTTCAGATCAATCGTTTGGATTTTGAAAACTTGAATATTGAGCAGTAGCACGGGAGGCTTCTATACTATCCATAGCACCCAAGCCTTACTCTATATATATATATATATATATATATATATATATATATATATAGAGTTAGGCTGGGTGCTATGGATAGCATAGTGGCCTCCCGTGCTACGGCTCAATATTCAAGTTTTCAAAATCTAAATGGTCGATCCGAACCGTTCATTGTTTAATCCATATTGAAATGTGCTTGGAGACCAAATTTTACATTTTTTGGAATTTTTTTGCTATTTATTAAGATGGTTTCAAAATCGCTGTTTTATTAGAATTCTGCACCACTGGAAAACAGCGGTTTTAAAAATGCTTAATAAATAGTAAAAAAATTCCAAATAATGTAAAATTTGGACTCCAAGCACATTTCAATATGAATTAAACAATGAATGGTTCGGAACCATTTGGATTTTGAAAACTTGAATATTGAGCCGTAGCACGGGAGGCCACTATGCTATCCATAGCACCCCAGCCTAACTCTATATATATATATAATTGTAATTCCGATAACATTGATACGGAGTGCTTATGGTTGCTTTTGAGCCGTGGCTTTTTCCTTGTCAAATCTGCGCTATTTGTTTGATGTTTCCAGTTTTACGCCAGCTGGGCTGGAGTGAGACGGGCCTACAGATTTCATCTGCTATGATCCAACCTACTTTCTTTCGTTTCTCTTCCCTTCTCTTCTTTTCTTTTCTTGTGTTTCCGTAGATTTAGACTATCCATTCTCATATGGATTCTTGTACAAGATCTTCATCCTAACAGGTTATAATTGAATATATTTATTTTTCTGTCATAGCAACGGTTTTAAAAGTTATATTATTATTTTCAATCAATTTCATTCTTGAAGTAACATTTTAATTTCAATTTATAAATTGTTGTATCAATTATATTCAGAGGTCAACACTAAATGACTATATTGCAAATAAATTTAAGTAAAGAAACAATATTTAAAAATTTGGTCAAGGGACGTAACCACATTAGTTTGCATGATGTGCTATTTTCGATCGAAAGGAGACGTGATGTCACACAAATGGACACATCATGCAACACGTGAGTCACATCACATGGCTAGTAATAACGTGACTAATTTCCTGTCGGTGGGCAAGCAAAATACATACAGGTTTAATTCAGACACTAGACACTGGCATGGCTTTATCTGATTTATTAAGGGACTTATAATGTACTTAACCTGATATCCTGAATTATATTATCAAGTTTAGTCTATGGAAGCTATTAGCTATTGTCTATATGTATGAAATATGCAACTAATCAGATGTCCTTGTGTATGAAATATAGGTTTGTAGCATGTATTAGTTGCCACTTCTATCATGTATGTATACACGCCTGTATGATGAATGTTGAACTAACAAGTAGCAGCCTCTAGTTGTCTTGAAAACACAACAGAATGCAACAGATTTCACTGTCTACCTCGTACAAAATTATGGATGCTCGGCATGTTACATTCAAGATTTACTTTGATGCAACTTCTTAGAGATGTGAGCTAGATAATTTGCTCTAGTCATTTTGATCTTATTATACTGGAGGTGCTTGTTGCACTGAGATTAAGAACAAACATCAGAAAATTGAGCTTTATTGATTATAGCGTGGTGCTGCAAATCCAGCACCAATAACATCTTACTACAACTCCAAATCTACAATCAACGAACAGAAAAGTAATCATGTAAATCATTCCATCCAATTTGAAAATAGTCTTTTACTACAAAAGAGAATTATATATAGAGAGCCAAACAAGCAAAAACATCAGCAGAAGTTAAGTGGAAGTGGAAGTATGGAACAAACAAAAACAGCAATCAAAAGTTTGGCAGATATGTATGTTAACTAAAATTGCCTGGCCTGATTATACCAGCAAATCATAATGGTTTGAACCACTATACAATAGTCTGACAGGCACCCTCTTTTTCCACTGCTTGGTGCTCTTGCAAAATTCTAGTCCGTACTCTGCTATAGGTATAAAACCATTTCCAGTACCTCTTAAAGAATGCTGTGAACAAAAGAACCACTTGATATTCATAACACACACGACAAAATTATTTCCTTTTAGTATTTTAAAGCAGGATAGTAACATTTCAGAAGAAAATAAATAATACCTCATGCTCTGGAATGTAAACAATAATTGGTTGGCGGCACAGTCTGGAGAGCACCTGATGAAGAAAAACAATGCCATGATGCAAGAGGTTTATATCATGTAAAATGTTATAAATTGAAATTTATGGTTTAAAGCAGCAATGCATATACTACAAACACAAAGAGATAAATGCACAACTTCATCTTGAGGCAGGTACCACCCAAAAATGCTAGTGCATCTTTACTGGAAACAAGGAATAATGGGTTCTCTCATTTCTTCATCATTCTTAATCTTATGACATTTTACTTCCATCATTTTTTTTTTTCAAACATTAGTAGAGGTAAGCAGAAAATGATACACTAACTAGAAGAACTGACCAAAAGTTCTGATTCGCCTCCCCAAAAGTCAGGTCTTCTAATCCTTTGGCAATATCTAATGATAGTAAAGATATTAACAAGACTAATTTATCGCAGGATACATAGATACAGTTTGATTAAAGAAACACAGGTGAAAAAGAAGAAACAGACCGTCTGAGAGGCTCATCGATAGTGATTGCTAAAAGGGCTTCCTCGTAATTTTGCCGTTCTGAGCTGCTATCACATATCACTTCTTTCACAGCCAACCTTAAATCATCTATCTTCCCCCACCCAAAAACAAAAATAAATAATAATAAAGTAAAGTACAAACAACCCCCAAAGGAAAAAAAAAACAAGCATATCTTAAACAAGGTAGAAAAATGGAACAAAAAATAAAAAAAGGAAAAGAAAAGGTTGACAAGCAGATATATAGGATCACCTGCATCCTGGACCTCCATCCTTGGATTCAGTGGGACCCCTTTGTTCCTTGCCATTCCTTTAACCTGAGTGAGGTGGAACGTGGAAGGAAAAACAAATAAGAAGAGGGCAGGGCAGACAATAGTAAAATATAGATAGCATCGGACAGGATAGGCAAGATGGTTGATGGTTAGTTATGTATACAAGAAGATAGTAATTGATTGTGATGCATTTATACCAGTGCTCGAAACATGCAACGGCCATCGCCTGTCACCCTTTGAACCGAGTAGTGCTCCACTTTCTTCATTGCTGCTGATTCTATCCCTCTTTCATTGCAATCAATTAATCAAATAAATCAGAGGGGCAGAGAAGGGAAGAATGGTACAAGTTAATGAAAAGGAATGAACAAACATACAGAGTGAGAGAGGAGGCGATTCTAGCAAACAAGGGGAGAGCAGTTGAAAATGGAGAAATGGGTGGTTGAAGGAGGTGGAACTGGGCAGTTCCATCACTGAGCTGCTTAAGAATTGCACCTACAACAGGAACAACTTAATTACTCTTTCCATTTTTTATTTTTATTGGGGAGACCAAAGGCCAAAGTAAAGGTTTTAAGACAGGTTTTTACTTAAAATAAATAAATAAAAGAAATGATACAAGTAACTGAGTAAGTACTGTTGGAAGGCCTTGACTGAGTTGCCATGGAGGGGCGGTGACTACGTTCGGTGTGAATAAGAAATTAGACTCTCCGACTCTGAGCAATCAACCAAAGAAAATTAAAGAATAGTAAATGAATCAATTTTGAATTTTGAGTGAGCACAGCAGAACGACAGCACCAGCCACCGGCAATCCTTCCTTCCGTTTGTTTCTCCTTTTCTTTTTTTACCTTGCTTGTATTTAATTGGAATTGGGGTTGGAGCCTTCAGCCCTCGAGCGAGGCGAGGCGAGGAGGTGAAGCTGGAATCCACGCTGGGTCGGGTCTGGATGGGTTGTGTCATTGTAATTGTAATTACGGGTGCAAACGGGTCGGATATTATCCGTATCCGAATTTTTGCGGATTCGGATACGGATACAGATTTTTTTATGGAGATATGGATACGGATTTTTTTATGCGGATTCGAATATGGATATGGGTTGAGTTTTGGAATTGGATACGGATACGGATACAGATAATTATCCGGATCCGGATATTTTAATTTTTCGAATATCCGAATAGGAATATGCTAGCATACTATGCATAGCATAGAACTCTTCCATGCAACAACTTGGATTTCGAGTTTTCAAAATCCTAATGGTCGATCTGAACCGTTCATCTTGTTCTCCATATTAATATGTGTTTGGAGACCAAATTTTACATTTTTTGAATTTTTTTACTATTTCTTTAGATTTATTGAAAACCGCTGTTTTCAGCAAATCTGGACTATAAAAAAATAGCGATTTTCAATAAATCTAAAGAAATAGTAAAAAAATTCCAAAAAATATAAAATTTGGTCTCCAAATACATATTAATATAGAGAATAAGATGAACGGTTCGGATTGACCATTAGGATTTTAAAAACTCGAAATCCAAACCGTTGCATGGAGGGTTCTATGCTATGCATAGTATGCTAGCATATTCCATCCGGATATGTTAAGATTTGAGAGAATTTTTTTGTGTCTATTTATCTTTTGTATTAGAATATCTTTTGTGTTAGTATTTTTAATTAAAATTATAGTTATGTTGGTGGATTTTAGTTAATCAGATATATATTTTGTAATGGTGTAACAAGTTAATTAGATATATATTTTGAATTAGAAATCCGAATTATATTTGTATCTGTATTTGTATCCGAAAATATCCGATCCGTATCTGTATTCGTTTAATATCCGATCCGTATCCGTATCCGTATTTGTATCCGAAAAAAAAATGCGGATACGGATATGGGTTGAGCACTATCCAATCCGTATCCGATCCGTTTGCACCTCTAACTGTAATTCTGATAAACAAATGGTGTTGGTGTTGGTGTTGCTATATATCTTCTCTTTCATCTTTGTTGTGTTATGTTATGATTTGGTGGGCTTGGAAAGGCAGGCTGAGATTGGAATAATAGCCCAAATATCCTTCTAATAATCCTTAAAATCAATTCCAATATTAATTATTCAATTCAATTCAACGCTGGTTATATTTAGAAAGTATTGTGAATTCGTCATGATTTATGTAAGCCCGTTAATTGATGGCTTGGAAGCAACCTGATCAGTTGGCACATGTCTGATATGATATATAGCAAACTTCAACACAAGTATTATTTTTTGGTGATTGGTGAAGTAAAATTATGTAAAATCATAATTAATAAAAATAAATGTGTTATGGTACGTTATGATATGGTGGGGAAGGGAAAGTTAAGTTTGGAGTAGAAGAAAATGGGTAGTGCTATACTGAGGGCATCATTTGAAATTTTTAGAGTAAACAGATTTTTTTTCTCTCTAAATATCCATTTTGTCCTTGTGCTCTCTCTCCCTTATCTTCTCAATTAATTATGCCATAATTAATACACAAGTTTATTATGGAAAAAAATAATAAAAGAGTGTAGTTCTTAGATTTCATTTATATTGGATACAAGTTGTGTCAAAATAACAAAGTGCAAAACAAAATACACAAAGGATCCAAAAGAAAACCGAAAATACAATCTGGAAGTACAAACCAAGTCTATACTAATGTAATTATAAAAATCTAATGACCTAGACTCTGCAAAAATAAAGATGAAGTGCAAAACGTCAAAAGAATGTAAATCCTCCCTGTACCAGTAATTTTTTTTTTCTTTTTTTTTAAGCTCGAATTGTGCGTGTCCCATCTTAGGTAGCCTTGAAGGATTTCAAATAACTATAAAATTAAAGATTGAAGTGCCATCATCCCCATGTATTCTGTACTGATGGGCTTCATTGCCAGATTTTTCTTGTTTATTTTATCTGAATCAACTATCAAGTTGCCCCAATGTCTCTCTAACAATGATCTGTACGGTTTTTTGTTTGTCAGTAAAAATTCTCCTAAAACGTTCTAGCCAGATAACGAAGCATATTACCATTTGCATCTTTCTAATTATCATGTGTTGTGATTCAACAATTGCCAAATTAATTCATTTGCACAAAATCTTTATAGTTTATAACTTTACTCTCTATATGGTCTAAACCCAAATTGTTATTGTCCCTCTCTATTCACCATCCTACTTTACCGGTGTGTTGCCAAATTTTCTTCGTTGCTTCTTATTACCCTTCTGGTGTTGACATGTGATATAATCACTGGTACCAGTTCAGTTTTGTTATTGGAATATTATTTTGATTTTATCTATATTAAATGTTCTTAATTTGTGCATAAATTGTTATAGCTTATTAATTGACCTAGATTTGATACTTGGCTTCTTTTATTATCTAGATTGATTGATAATGTTTTGTAGTTTGAATTATGTTATATTTGGTACTGTATCTTGATTGGCACTGTTATGTGCCTTGAAAATTTATAAGGGTGTATGTATTCTCTTCATTGAAACAGGTAACATCATGCAGTCTAAGGGGTTCTAATCTGGAAATGTGGCATGCTTGTGAATTCATGTGTTATGGCGGCTTGAACCTTTTTCCTTTTTTTTTTTTTTTTTTTTTAAAGAATGATCAGCTTAGTTGTTTTTATTGAAGACCTAGCTACCTTTATAATTTCTACTGGGACTTCTACTGCCTATCAGCTTGTATAGTTGTATGGGCCTCGGGCTGCTACTGCAAATTAGGACTAAGACTTGTTTCCTAATATTTAGGCCTTGCCCCGCTCCCCATCAAATTAAACCTTCGCTCCCTCCGATCTGTCCTTCAAGTTCCAACAATGAGACCAATTGTAAAGTCCAAAATGTACTACAATTCCGAACTCATTTTTCTATATGTTAAACGAACTAAATTTCTGAAAATGCTGAAAATACATCGCTTTTTCCATTCGATGTGCAACACTGCAAGGCGACCCAACAATAAAAGCACCATTCAATCAAAACTAAAATTAAGAAATCAATTGATAAATTTTATCACAATGCTAATCCTTATCAATGCTACAAAAAACACAAATAAACAATGATAAGAAAAAAAACACACACCTAGGCGAGCAATTGATCGCCTCACACACCAATATCATAAATTGAAACAAACCTAATTTTTTTGTTTTTTGTTTTGACGAAGCTATCACCTAACCAACTGCTAGTTGTCATTATCATCAAATGCCTTGCGTACCACTGCTCTCTGCCATCCCTCTTTCTTCTGACGAAGGACGGTTATCAGATTCAGAGGCCCGTATCTCCTCTATCATCCTAATTACCTCTTCCATTTTTGGCCGTTGATCCGGCATGCTTGCCACACATGCCATTGCAATCTGGAGCATCCGCACCATCTCGTCCTCTATATTTGGATGCCGCAAAAGATCGACATCAAACACCTCAGCTGTCCACTCTTCTCTCACTACAGAGTGGACCCACTTGGGCAAATCTACAGCCTCATCTCGTCCTGGTGATTTCAATGGTGCTTTTCCTGTCAAAAGCTCTAGTAGAAAAACACCGAAGCTATACACATCCGATTTTTGTGTTTGCTTCTTTGTCTCAATGGCCTCTGGAGCCCGATACCCGACAAGGCGAATGGGCCCCATGGGGACATTCATGAGCTGGGCTAGACCAAACTCAGAAGTCAAGGCTTCAAGCTCGGGTGAGAGGAGCATATTCGAGGATTTTATGTTGCCATGGATGAATTTGCCCCCACCCTCCAAGTGGATGTGAGCGATACCACGCGCTGCGCCTAGGGAGATCTTAATCCTTGCTTCCCAATCTAAGGGCTCTCTTCCAGGTGCTCTACCCCCTGCATGGAGGTAAATATATATGATATGGATGTAAAGCGACGTAAAATACAACTATATGCCAGATTTATTTTACTTCAGAATTTAAAGTGTGATCCAGCCAGGTTAATGGCACATATTTCTATATTGGATATTTACAAGCATGGCTAGATGAGGTACCAGTCTAGTATATGACCTGTACAAGTTGGGTACAAGCATATCTCAGCCTCAGGTAATATACAGTGCAACAAAAGCTGTGCCACTAAGAGAATCTAGTATTGAAAATTAGATGATCATAAATATGAGACTTACCATGCAACACACTGGCCACACTGCCATTGGCAACATAATCATAAACAAGAAGCTTTTCATCCTTAGAATAATAATACGCACGAAGTGGTACCACGTTCTGGTGCTGTCCAACCCGACCTATTATCTCCATTTGTTGCTCAAAATCTTTCTTACTTACAACCACCTCTTTCAACCTCTTTACAACCACAGTGGTACCATCCTCCAATACTGCTTTATAAGTGGTGCCATAGCTGCCTTTCCCAAGCACCTCCGCTGAGGCTCGCAAAAGATCCTCTAAGTCAAAATTGTATGAACATCCATCGAAGAATACCAATTTGTTTCTCTCGGCCTCTTGTACCCCACTACTATATTCTTCTTTTGGCTTGTCAGTTCGGCCAGCACGGCCTCCTCCTGCAGCAGACTTTCCTTTCGAGTCAGTACCAGCAGCGCTATTTTCATTACGGCCTCTACGCCTTAGCAAACATACCAGTAAGATTATCAATAAAATGATTAAAATTGTGCCTCCTCCTGCCGCAATTGCAATTATAGCACCGAGACTTAGTTTCTCCCAAAAGTGTTTCTTTAGTTTCGCTGGTGGAGTGACAGGTGATATAGGTGTAGGAGAAGGGGCTGTACCAGAACAAGGTGTCAAAGGGAGCCCACATAAATATGGATTTCCCAGAAAGGAGTTGGCTGGAAAGGTGCTGAGAGCCTCTGGTATAGGCCCGCTCAAGTTATTATTACTCAAATTCAAATGCTTTAATTTTTGTAAACCTAGATTCGGTATCGATCCTGAGAGGGAATTATTCTGTAGGTACAGAGTAGTAAGCTGTGTCAGATTTTTAACTGTCTCTGGTATTTCCCCTGTAAAAGTGTTGTACGATAAATCCAGAAATCTCAGACTTGAGGTGAGAGAAGTCGGTATAATTCCTGATAGATTGTTATGCTGTAGGAATAGAGATCGCAAGGAAGGGATAGACGACACATCAGGTGGCAGGTCAACAGTCAACCGGTTTGACCTGAGGCTAAGTACCTCTAATGCATCAAGCTTACCAAGTGTATTGGTTGGTATTGTACCGAATAAACCAACTCCCGGTAAGCGAAGGGTTGCAACTCTGGTACCATCAGGTGTGCAAGTGACACCGACCCATTCGGTACAGATAGAAGTTGAAGAAGTCCAATTGAGTTTTGGGCCATGTGGTATTGATGCTGCAAATTCGAGTAGGGCTTGTTTGTCAGAATTTAGGTCAGCTAGTGTTTGTTGAAGAAATAGAGAAATTAGAAGGATTGATAGGGTTGATTTGAGAAGAAGAGGTTGGTCCATGAGTAGCAGTAGATTTGTAATTTTGCTCATCTGAAGGGAGTTTCTGTTGCATTTGAATAGGAAATTAAGTGGTGAGATAAATTCAATGAATTGGATTGATTAACTATCTAGAGTAAATAATTGCATTGATAAAAAATAATTGTGAAATGCAGGAAACAAGAAGAACAAAGTGATGGTTATCTTTAGCCAAAGAAAAAGGTAAGAAGAACTTGACAAAATGGCGAACAAAAAAAGGTAGTTGGTTGTCAAAATTATAAAATCCAAACTTAGAGAGAGGCTATATAAAAAAAGGAATCTTAAATTAAGCACCACCTATAAACCACTAGACACCCATCTACTGCTATTCTGAAATTTAAATTTTATTAGATTCAACTCATGCATAGGTGCAGTCATTTGCTAGCTAACCCTAAACCAGATCACCAGAAAGTATTAAGTACTTACTTATGTAGTACAACGAGAAGAATCACATGGGTCTATTTGTCACTTTCTTACCGCGACATAGTTAATGTTCACTGGCCTATTTTATTACACTAGCTTACCAAAATAACATTAATCTATTACTTCTACTCTTGATAAAGTTTGCAATTGGAAAATAAAAGGTACCTCGCAACTAGAGATGCACCATCTTCATGGAAAGTGAAAGGTTAAAAGAAACCCAGCTCATTATTGTAAAGTATATATAGACAATAGATAATGATAAAAGAATAAAGGCAACCAACAAGAACTTTTCAGAAAGACAAAATAAAATATTCTATCTGATCAAGTACTAAACTGCAATGCTATATATCTAATTACAGAGATTATATTATCAAACCCATAATCCAAAGAAAGAATATTATGGAATGCCACCCATCCTTCGGAGACATCAGAAGTAAGGATAGGTAGTGACTCAAATAAGGTGTTTAGGTTCCAATTTTACACTTATTAGAGTTGTCTATTTTTAGATTTTCCTAACAGACAAGGGGAAAGAAATAGGAAAAAAAGAAACAAAGAAAAGAGGAAAGAGATTGAAGCTTCAAGGCAGTGTGGGGACTTCTTTAATTAATAGTGGTAACATGTGCCAGAGCCAGACTGGCACATAAATACCTACACACTGATGAACACTCAATATGTGAATAGAAGACAGTAAAGACATTCACATACGACCATATGCAATAGTATAGTGGGATAAAAAGTTCAGATCTATAAATTAATACTTTCTCCTTGAAATATTTTAATACAAAAATGACTGTCCTAACAATATAAAATATTCTAATTTAATCCAAATAAATATACCCAGTCAATTAGAGTGGAGGTAACTCGGCATTTAATATAGCTAAACTAAAATAAAAAATAAAAATCGAATTTTACCAAAATGCTTAAAGTCTTGGGATGACACTAAACTGAACAATTTTTCTTAGTAGCTAAATTCATTAAATTTCTAAGCCTGAGTTTTCAATTAGGGAAACGACGATTCACATATCGACTTGACCGAACTAGCAATTCAAATGAAGATGAAGAGTTTTAAGTTGCATTATAGTAAATAACACTGAGGATAACTGAAATTGAACAAATTAAAGCCAGAAATCGGGATACCTCAATTTAGAAGATTACTTTCAGCAGCTCAAATAGACCATGAGTGAGAGCATTTTCCGATTCCTCCACAGTTTCGCCATTACCAATTCAAGCACAAAAGAAATCGTTCTGCTCCTTTATATCACAAA
Source organism: Carex pumila (assembly GCA_033356055.1). NCBI lineage: Eukaryota > Viridiplantae > Streptophyta > Magnoliopsida > Poales > Cyperaceae > Carex > Carex pumila. Next base: position 640,455 of record JARJHM010000030.1, read on the forward strand.
TTTCATCACAAGAACCACCACATTCTTCGAAAGTTCAGATCAATGGGGTGAAATCCAACGGTTTTCTTCAAATTATTCTCCTTCGACCCCATCCACAGGTCGGATCCCGATAAATGCACTGGAGTAAGTTCGATGCAGTAGATCGAGTGCTAATGGCTAGCAAATTGAAGTTTTGATGAGGAATCGAGAGCGAAGGGTGTAGCTCAGAAAAGAGAAGAAAATGAGGTCTAGCTTCACTCAGATAAGTATTTATTTGAGCTGTTTGTTAGTTCAAGTTGCAATTACGAACTTACCCCCGCAGTCAAAAAAGAAAAAGAAAAAAAAAACTGGTATCACGTGAAAAGAGCATGGAAGGAGAGATTTTTCTTAAATAAATATCGCGTACTAGTTAATCCACTTATTTAGTTGTAAGCAGCTGTACGTAAAATGTGGCTTCCAGTGAGCCTGGTCCAGGCAAAATACTCTAAAACGAGAAGATGATGTGCGACTAAGATCAGAACCGTTTGTATATTTTGCAACGGGTACGGTATAGTGGGGACCAAGATTTGACCTCCAGATTTTATAAATTATTTCATGCACCTGGTTCAGGTAGACCATTGCAAAACAAGCTGACTGTTCCTAGTACAAAATCTGGCGTGATGGGTGCTAATTGCTTGTACCTGTTTCACGTTGAGATTCACTAGGATATATCTGAAATTAGGGATTTCGTGAGGAAGAAAATTGACTCTTTTGAAAAGAACATAGTCACATCACGTTAGAATGTACATATATACGGACACAACTGATCTCTCAAATTATTTGGGTTTCAGTTACATAATTCACATCACTTTCTGATAGCATCTTTGAATTCTTCGTCTTCTCAATATAGTGAAAAGTTTAAAGTTTAAACCGAAAGCACCGTCGCATCATACTGCAATTAATTTATAATGTGGCTGACATTAATTAAAGCTATTAAGCTCAAAATAATATGCTCTCCACCGTTGGAATGATTCAAACGCGGACCAAATGATCGGTATTTAATTTAAATTCTTGCTCTGATGAGATTATTGCACTCAAACCCTCCTATCTGGCTATCTCATGGTCAAAGACTTAAAATGTAAATTATATTAGAATGCTACATTATATTAAAATTATGAACAAAAGCTTGTCATTTTAACTTTAAAAATTATTAGATCAGTTTCAAACGAAGAAATCAAACCACATATTATGATTTACTTCTTCAATCAATTATATGTTTGAATGTATTATCTAAGCTGATTTGGTTTTCTATTTTAGACTAATTTCACGAATTCTTTTTTTAGCACATGTTTGTCTGTCGTGGGATTATGTGAGATTAGATAATACATGTTCATAAACTTATTATTTAACTTGTGGGAATTTATACTCGTGTACTAGATTGATTATAGGGATGTGCTAAAATGAGTGTTCGGTTGTACCATCAGAATAGTCGTAGAAATTTTAATTAGAGAAAGATATTCATGGAAACTGTATTATTTAAAAATATTTATTATCAATAATAATTTTGTGATTAATAACCATTAATAGTTTTATAATAAATTATAATAATTTAAATTACAAAAATAAAAAATAAAATTGTATAAGTAATAAATTATAATTTCCTCTTTGGTTAGTCGTGTAAAATATATGAATGGCATCAAAATAATAGCAAAAAATATTATGATTTTCAATAACTGAAAGCATATTTTATAATTAGAAAATTAAATTAAGTAATTTGAAATCATGATAATTATAAGATTTGGAAGTATAATTTATTCAACATTGAGTACTAATACATATAACATCTTTATTAGAAGATTTTGAGAGGAGAGATGAAGCACGAGTACTGAAGCTCGGATACTGTAGCGATACTGTAGTGCAGGTACTAAAATAATTGTTCAAATTTTTTCCCCGTGAATTTGTAAACAGATGCGAATGAAGATGGAAAAAAAAAAAATCCATTCTCATGTTAGAAAAAATGATATCCAAACACCTCCTAAATTAATTTTCTCATCCAAACCAAAAGATCCATTCCCGTGTTAGAAAAAAGTGAGCGATCATATTTTACTATATTAGCCTCTTGTACTAGATTTACTACATATTTATGTGTTCTTTACTTCTTTAGTTAAAGATTTTAACGGAGTAATTTTAGCTATGCATCCCACGGAACATTAAATCAAAACAACTTTATATGATGTGTGCACTGCATTAAATAAAAACTTCTCTGTTAAAATCTTTACCAGCTCTTTACTGGATTAATATTTTTTTCTTTGTCATGTTTCTGATCTGCTTCTTTCAGTATGACGTCATGGTCCAACAGCTTGATGCCACAAAAGAACTTAATTCTATCCCGAGTAGGTACATTTCTGGTCCATGAAAGAATAAGAACCACAACTGCTTACGTGGATTGAGATAGTGCATTACAACTTGCTGAGATGAACATTTCATTGAATCATTGTGTTATTTTGTTCCTTTGTAAGAGCTGTTGAGTTTCTTTACAATTCAAATCCTCTGTCATGAAGCTCTTTTTTCACAGGTAATAGTGGACCCTAATAACATTCAAAATGGGCATGATAAATAATTAAAATCTGTGGCAACAGCCTACTGACTGTTCAGAAGACTCGCAAATTATTTGCGAAAAATTCGTTTTTTTGGTGATGCCGAACCGAATGCTGAATTATTCGCAAATAATTTGCAAGTTTTACAATTTTTTTTCTGAATTTTACGAATTATTCACAAATTTTCACGTAACATTTTTTTTTGCTACATTGTAGGACTAAGATCTCTAGTCCGAACAATTCTGAACTTTTCCCGAATTATTTCCGAATTATACTCGAATTATTTTCAAATCACAAATTTTTAACCTCGTTGAACCGAACCCAAATAATTCATTTGTTACTATGCTTCCAGCTGATCGACTACTTGTTACATGGTTGGCGACTGAGGAATTGTAACAGAGAAACCGCAATTATATATTTTAGTGGACATGGTGTCATCAACCATCATGCCATCATCAGTCATGCCTTCGATATATGATGGGAATGAAAAACCCTACTGTTATGATTTTTATTCCAGTCTTCCAGATCCATTATTATCCCAATTGATTTAAAATTAGTGTTTGCTTTAAATTTGAGCTGGAATTGAATTAAAAAAAAAAGTTGTTGAATAAGATTAAGTTTAACATGAAATTTTGGACTTAATGAATTCAAAACTTTGAACCTAGAATTTAGTTTGAATTTTGAAATTGTACATATGAGTTTGGCTAGCATTATATCGATAGTATAGTGGCATGCTATACTATGATATGAGAATCTATTGGATAAGCTTCAACGACAAATTCAAACTGGTAAAACTGATATATTCAACGAGTGATGTATTTACATACAAAAGTTATAACTTTTGAATATATCTAGTATAAATCCAAGCAATAAAAAATAAAAATTAATTTTAATACATTTATTTTTAAATTATTTTTTAACTGTTTAGCTTAATACTAAATAAATTCAAAAATTTATACATTTAACATATAAGTACACATCACTTGTGAAATATATCAACTTTAATAGTTTTGATATGTTGTTTGAAGCTTATCTGATAGGTTTCAAGACGCACGACATGTCGCTGTATTATCGATAGCACGCCAGCCAAACTCAATATAGATTTGAAAATTTGTCAAAATTCAATCAAGTCAATCTTTTAGGCATTTAAACCTTTATTCCAACGGGTGGAATTGACAATTTCATAGTCGGGCATGGAACTGAGGAATAAAGTCGTTTTCAATAATTGAAACTGGCACTATCCTCTATATTTTCTCTCATTATTTCTATTGAACAACATAAAAATTTCACACTTCATAAAAGTAATTGAATTCTGAAACTTCTTAGCGGTATGATGTCATATGTGTTACCAACCGTTCAATTTGCTTCTCTCTTTTGATTTATATTGATCGAATGGCTTACATTTTTTGCATCGCTTTCTCTCTCCATTTAAAAATGTGTTTGATGATGACTAAGTTGTAATAAATCTTTTCAAATAATACAATTCTTTGTGATGACTTTGTAGAGATTGATTTTCACGTAACTAATTATAATATTCTATTATACAAAATTTGAACATTTTGAAAAAATATTTGTGTTCTAAATTCACTATTTGTAAAATTTATTAATAAAAAATGAATCATCTTATAATTTAATATATATTTTTTTTCAAAACGAAATTTGATGTGTAAAAGGCATAATTTTTTAGACATTCCTACTTATTCCCTCCCCCAACCTAACAAGACTTTGTGTATAAAAAATTATCACATAACAATTTTTTTTTATTTATATACAAATTGATATATGTTGGTACACCTATTTATTTATTTAGATTTTGCAACTGGGATTAAATTATATACAGTTGAATTAGCATTGATATGCAGATCCCATGCATGACGTATCTAACTCTTTTCAACGAGTCGTTAGAAAATAGGTTAGGATAAATTAGTTAGAAGTGCAATAAATTTTTTAGTATTTGAATAATAATTAAACAATTAAAGTGACGCGCAAAAGTCTAATAAAACAGGTGATGCGTTACTCTCCCGGAATTATATTTTATTCTTGTTCGTAATGCACCTTATTCTGATCATTAATTAGAGAGACGTGTAAAGGAGCCAATTGGCATTTGTTGCACGTAAATTAAGAATCTGTTAGTTCATGCAATTGGCACTGATTTTCTCAATTTTCTTGTTGGTTTACGAGAACGGAATTAAAAATCTCAATTAGGAGGTTGAAACATACAATCCGAATTTTTTATTTATACTATATTCCAAAAAAAAAAAACCACATTTTCTGTATAATTTCAAAAATACTAGGGTGGCCAATTCAACCTGCAGTTCTATTCTTAAGGGGGAAAGGGTAGATTGATTTGGAGGTCCGACCAAAAATCCAAAAAATGCATTGTAATACTGATATTTATTATTATTATTTTTTTTTTGGGGGGGGGGGGGGGGGGGGGGAGGATTGAATTGGAATCTCTGATATTTTTCAAATTCCCCAATTTAAAAAATGTTTTATTTTTTTTTACAAATAGTATTAACAAAAAATTCTGACATAAAAATACATAATACACGGTTAAATTTTGCATAACTACAAAATAGAACTCTAACCATTAAACTACAAATACACATTTAAAATTTTATAAAGGAACAATACTGTATACGAAATAAAAAAAAAAGTTTTGATATGCATGGTTAAAAAAAAAAAATGGGTGGATAAGCATCTCCTTGGCGGTAAATCGGTTCTTGCTGTCCTAGAGTTAGTTAATAATCATTAAACTTGTAATTGTATTTTCCGACAACCATAAAAAATTTGAAGTTTGATTATTATAGACAACAAGTTATATGGAATATATATTTTATATACCGATTTTTTTATTTTTATCCAAAAATTAAATTGATTTTCAAAAATTAACCGAACCGGATGTGAATTTTTAAAACTACCCAATCCGGTTAACCGTTAACCGGACCAAATTTCCGGTTAACGGTTAACCGGACCCTAGGTTCGGTTAACGGTTTAGCGGACCGATGGGTTCGCTAAACGGTTAACCAAACCCTTGGTCCGCTAAACCGTTAACCGAACCAAGGGTATGGGTTCGGTTAACGGTTTAGCGGACCAAGGGTTAGATTAACCGTTAACTGAACCCGATTTTTTTTTTTTTTTAACTTTTTTTTAAAACAGAAAATTTTAATTTTTTTTATTTTTCTATTGAAAATATACATGAAAATTCGTATTTAGATTTATCAAATTTACACCAAAAAAATTTGTAAATCAAATATGAAATTTAAAATTATAGAAAAATATACATACACATACACATACACATATACATATACATAAATAATATACGGTTACCAATTTTTTTATTTTTTTTACTTTTTTTTAAAACAAAAAATTTTAAATTTTTTTATTTTTCTATTGAAAATATACATGAAAATTTGTATTTAGATTTATCAAATTTACACCAAAAAAATTTGTATATCAAATATGAAATTTAAAATTATAGAAAAATACACATACACATACACATATACATATACATATACATAAATAATATACGGTTACCAATTTTTTTATTTTTTTTACTTTTTTTTAAAACAGAAAATTTTAAATTTTTTATTTTTCTATTGAAAATATACATGAAAATTTGTATTTAGATTTATCAAATTTACACCAAAAAAATTTGTAAATCAAATATGAAATTTAAAATGATAGAAAAATACACATACACATACACATATACATATACATATACATAAATAATATATGATTAACAATTTTTTTATTTTTTTTACTTTTTTTTAAAACATAAAATTTTAAATTTTTTTATTTTTCTATTGAAAATATACATGAAAATTTGTATTTAGATTTATCAAATTTACACCAAAAAAATTTGTAAATCAAATATGAAATTTAAAATTATAGAAAAATACACATACACATACACATATACATATACATATACATAAATAATATACGATTAACAATTTTTTTAATTTTTTTACTTTTTTTTAAAACAGAAAATTTTTAATTTTTTTATTTTTCTATTGAAAATATACATGAAAATTCGTATTTACAAATTTTTTTGGTGTAAATTTGATAAATCTAAATACGAATTTTAATGTATATTTTCAATAGAAAAATAAAAAATAAAAAAATTTTTGTTTTAAAAAAAGTAAAAAAATAAAAAAATTGGTAACCGTATATTATTTATGTATATGTATATGTATATGTGTATGTGTATGTGTATTTTTCTATAATTTTAAATTTCATATTTGATTTACAAATTTTTTTGGTGTAAATTTGATAAATCTAAATACGAATTTTCATGTATATTTTCAATAGAAAAATAAAAAAATTTAAAATTTTCTGTTTTAAAAAAAAAGTAAAAAAAATAAAAAAATTGTTAATCGTATATTATTTATGTATATGTATATGTATATGTGTATGTGTATGTGTATTTTTCTATAATTTTAAATTTCATATTTGATTTACAAATTTTTTTGGTGTAAATTTGATAAATCTAAATACGAATTTTAATGTATATTTTCAATAGAAAAATAAAAAATTTAAAATTTTCTGTTTTAAAAAAAAGTAAAAAAAATAAAAAAATTGTTAATCGTATATTATTTATGTATATGTATATGTGTATGTGTATGTGTATGTGTATTTTTCTATAATTTTAAATTTCATATTTGATTTACAAATTTTTTTGGTGTAAATTTGATAAATCTAAATACAAATTTTCATGTATATTTTCAATAGAAAAATAAAAAAATTAAAAATTTTCTGTTTTAAAAAAAAGTAAAAAAAATAAAAATATTGGTAACCGTATATTATTTATGTATATGTATATGTGTGTGTGTATGTGTATGTGTATTTTTCTATAATTTTAAATTTCATATTTGATTTACAAATTTTTTTGGTGTAAATTTGATAAATCTAAATACGAATTTTCATGTATATTTTCAATAGAAAAATAAAAAAATTTAAAATTTTCTGTTTTGAAAAAAAGTTAAAAAAAAAAAAAAATCGGGTTCGGTTAACGGTTAACCGAACCCTTGGTCCGCTAAACCGTTAACCGAACCCATACCCTTGGTTCGGTTAACGGTTTAGCGGACCAAGGGTTTGGTTAACCGTTTAGCGAACCCATCGGTCCGCTAAACCGTTAACCGAACCTAGGGTCCGGTTAACCGTTAACCGTATTGGGTAGTTTTAAAAATTCACATCCGGTTTGGTTAATTTTTGAAAATCAATTTAATTTTTGGATAAAAATAAAAAAATCGGTTTTATATATCAAGCATCTTTTACTATTTATTCAATGATTTGGAATTTTGTAACTTTTTGAATTTATTATTATCAAGCAATACTCAAGACACATGAAATTCAATATATACACTATGATCCAAATGCTCAATAAAACATTTATATTATATAGAGAGAGTAAGGCTTGGGTGCTAAGGATAGCATAGAGGCCTCTATGTTACGGCTCAATATTCATGTTTTCAAAATCCAAACGGTTGATCCGAACTGTTCATCTTATTCTCCATATTAATATCTGCTTGGAGACCAAATTTTATAATTTTCTGAATTTTTTTACTATTTATTAAGCTACTTTGAAAATCGCTAATCCAACGGTTTTACTGTTTTGTGCAGCTACCGTTGGATCAACAATTTTGTAAAATACTTAATAAATAGTAAAAAAATTCAGAAAAATGTAAAATTTGGTCTCCAAACAGATATTAATATGGAGAATAAGATGAACAGTTTTGATCGACCGTTTAGATTTTGAAAACTTGAATATTGAGCCATAGCATAGAGGCCTCTATGCTATCCATAGCACCCAAGCCTTACTCTATATATATATAGAGAGAGAGAGAGTAAGGCTTGAGTGCTATGATTAGCATAGAGGCCTATGGTGCTACGGCTCAATATTTGAGTTTTCAAAATTCTAAGGGTCGATCCGAACTATTCATCTTGTTCTCCATATTAATAAGTGTTTGGAGACCAAATTTTACATTTTTTGGAAATTTTTTACTATTTTTTTAGCTAGGTAGAAAATCACTTGATCTAAAATATTCTGCACCATTAAGATATTTGATTTTCTACCTATCTAAAAAAATAATAAAAAATTTCCAAAAAATGTAAAATTTGGTCTCCAAACACTTATTAATACGGAGAACAAGATGAATAGTTCGGATCGACTCTTAGGATTTTGAAAACTCGAATATTGAGCCGTAGCACCATAGGCCTCTATGCTATCCATAGCACCCAAGGCTTACTCTCTCTCTCTATATATATATATTTGTTATTTTTAAACATTTTGTTTTATTTAAACATTATTGTGGCAACTAAGGCTGTAAACGAATCGAACTTACTCCAATTTGAGTTTGGTTTGAATTAATTTTGAATCAAATTTTTTACGAACTCAATTTCGAATCTTTTACGAACTTTTTTACGACAAGGAAGAGTGATCGTAATCGTCGAAAGTGAGAGATAAAAATTGTCCAGAGTTATATGAGTTATGACTTATGGCTGGGTGGCCTTATGTTTTAACTTTTAAGTTATTAGCGAACACAAGTCATCAGCGAAAATCAACAGTTCACGTTACTTTGATATTCGAACTAGAATAGTTTACGAACTTATTTCAAATGAACCAGGTCCAATTTAAATTCAGTTTGAATTAATTTCAAACTATTTCGAATCGAATCTTTTATGAACTTTTTCAAATCAAATCACGAACTACAAATTTTTTGTGCAACCCTAGTGGCATCAGAGCATTCTCTTCTATTATTGTCACGTTCCTTTTCTCTAGGATGTGTTTGGATCACCCAAGAATAGAGCTATTATTGGGTTAGCTCCACTATTCTCAAATCTTGGTGATCCAAACACAAATTTGCAAATTGGATTAACTCAAGAATAGCTCTATTCTACTAATCCAAATAAATGGTGGGTTAGCAAGAATAGCTCTAGTGGGGTTAGTGATATTAATAAAATATTTGATTCCTCTCAATTAAAGTATGTTTAAATATTAAATTAGTACTAAATATAATATAATATAATATTGGATTAGTATTAAATAAATATAATATTAAATAAAATGTTAGATTAAATATTATATCGTAGTAATTTAAATAATAAATATAATATAATATTAGTTTAAATATTATATTAATATTAAATAAATATAATACCATATTAGATTAGTATTAAATAAAATATTAGATTAACTATATTGTAATATTAGTTTAAATATTAAATGTAATATATTATTAGTTTAAATGTTAAATGTAATATAATATTAGTTTAAATATTAAATGTAATATAATATTAATTTAAATATTATATTAGTATTAAATAAATATAATATAATATTTTTTTGAATATTAAATCAATATAATATAATATTTTTTAATATTAAATGTAATATAATACTACTTTAAATATTTGATTGGTATTAAACTAAATATTAAATTAAATATTAAATTAAAAATAAAATAATATTAGTTTAAATATTAGATTAGTATTAAATTTAATATTAATTTAAAAATAAAATAATATTAGTTTAAATATCAATATAATATAATATTAATTTAAATATTAGATTGAAGTATTATTGAAAAATATGATGCTTTATATATATTTAACAAGTCATTATAAATATAAAAGTTAGTTGAAAAGATAAAAATAAATAAATTATTATTATATTATTTCTCTTCATTGCTATTTTAAACATACAATCCAAACAACATTTCTACTAATCCGGAATAGTCAAATCTAGTGCTATTCTTGAATTCCTTGATTTAGCACTATTCTCAACTACTAATCCAAAAATCGATATTGTTACACTAATCTTGTCTGATCCAAACGTACCCTTAATTTCTAGTGTTTACATATACACGCCAGAAGTCACCTGAATTATTGTCATTACAGATATTAGATATTGTTCTTTTTAATTCCTTGTGTAGCCTTTAGTAGCACAAGTTTTTGTGTGACAAAACTGACAGGCTGATTTGGTTCTTTTATTTGTTTCATTGCATATGTCGGAACTAAAGGCAAAGAATTTTCACACATTTTTTATTTATTTTGTGCATTCATCATGTGTACGGACATCAATTATTATTTTTTAAATAAAATATATAGCGGTAAAGTCTATCAACTATAAATACTCATAAAAAAAAATCTGGAATTAATCAAGGAGCAGTTCATTACAAAATATTTGTCCATTTTAGGTAAATTATGCGATACTGTTCAATTTGTTGCTTCATATCTGAAAAGAGAAATTAAGTAACCGAATAATTAGAATTACGGAGGTAGGTGCATTAAATATTTTTAAATGATGAGACAGGTCATATGGTTATCTTATCTCTTATTGAATGACGTACGTCTGAGTTAGGTGTGCATATAAAAGTTCATATAATTAATTAATAAACTACCACTGGTCAGAATGTTTTATATATACAGTAGATTTAATTCTTCCTATTATTTCCACCTATTATTACCCAACAACTCTTATGGCAAATTTTACAAATCCCAATTGCAACACTCCTTATTGGGGAAATCGGAACGGTCTGATGGACATTAGGTCAAATTTGATCTGATATTTAGTTTGAATCGTTCAACCGGTATTGAAATTTGCTAATTCAACAACTTTAAATTTTGTATAGATGAAGTGTTTATGAATCTTAATGTCGATTGAATAATCCAACCGTATATCAGATTAAATTTAATCTGATGCCCATCAGATTGCCTCGCTTCTCTAATTATGTCTACAATATTCTTGATGGATAAACATAGGAGACTATTTACCAGTGTTGTAAATAACGGTATGCGCTCTTCGGACAAACAAGATACAATCAAGCGATTAATCAGAAATAATTAGGAATAATCAGTCATAATATGAAATAATGGTAAATTAATCAGAAAATTTCGTAGCGGTTTGATTACTGCCAACAACTAATCGGATGATTAATCGGCCTAAACGGCTGTTTTTTACAACACTGCTATTTACAGCAAAATATGGTCATAATACACAGAGCGTGTATATTTTAGAGTACTTTAGAGGATAGAGATAGTTCCAGCAGTCATACAAACTTCAAACCTATTTAATATATAAGGAGACTCACTTTAAAATTTGTACAAATTTATATTAAACAGTTTGAATCTAATTAACCTTACACGATCCAAATTCTAATAAATAGGTCTATTGGCTACTGTACAAGTGATGAATAATGGATTCAAGTCAAAAAGCTAATTAAATAGAGAAAAATTATTTCTAACACCTTTATGTTTTGTACTCTTTTATCTGAATTTCCAAAGTATTTATAATTAATTAATTATCATACAAGTTATATATATCTATATTCACAACTATTTATTTCCGGTGTACAGACTATTCATCACTTTTTCTGAATAACCATAAGATAAATTAGGTTATTTTTTTATTAAATAGTTAAAATACAACATTTATAATTTTTATTAATAATAGTGTGAGGTATAAATTTTTTGTCATCAAGTATAAACATTTTGCATGTGAGAGGTGCATATAAGTAATGAACTGTTAATAATACTTGATATGATTAAAAGAATCAATCTCTAATATTGTATTTTTTTTTAAACTTTCACAGAAATTACAAAGTCGTGAGAGAGAATCAAACTCTCGATCTTTAAATACAACAGTTCTAAAACTTTTTTCTAACCAATTATACTATCTTCTCTTTCCAATTTCTAATATTTTAAAAGATCACTTATCTCACCAACTGCACACAATGTTAACGATTATATATGGTTTAATGATTCTACCTAAATCTTGTCCCCCTTGAAAATTCTAATTCTTTGAAAACCCCACTATCTGCTTTTTCAATAACTATTTTCCCCTCTCACACTCAAGGTAATTTTTTTATTTTTACTAGTATTTGTATAATTTAGGTGTTGATGAAATTATGTTTTGTAGAATTAATATACAATGTAGTTAGAAAGAGATGTAACTATATGCATAATATATTTAGTTTATAAAAAAATTGTAGATTAGTTGCAGTTAGTTGTAATTTGGTTGAATTAAGTTTATCAACATTTTCAGTAGAAGTGAGCTCAAACTTGGAAGTTGTAGAAAAAATAGGAATGGATGCATCATGCATGTGGTTTTGTTGAGATATATATAAATTGAGGAGGGTTGAAATGCCTTTATTTTTTGTGTCTTCATCATGCTTCTATTTTTAAAAACTTCAATAACTCAAAATTTAAATTATAAATATCAAAATAAAACCATTAGATGTGATCTATGTTATTTTCTCTATATGCTCATTAAATATTATCACATTTCAATTTTGTTTTATGTGAATTAATAAGTAGAAAAATCAATGTTTATAAATTTTCCACATTAGTACATTTTTTTAAAATCTCTTGATGACAATCAAAACAAAGTTGAAATGTCGTAATACTTTACATGTGAAAAGATAGAATGATGTAGATCATATCCAACAGTTTTATTTTCACTTTTAAGTTTTAAATTTTGAGTTATCAAAATTAAAAAAAAATTAAAACATGATCGAGGCACAAAAATAGAGGCATTTGAATCTCATATAAATTATTCCAATTTGTAGTGATGAACACCGACATCCAATACTACAAAAATCAATACAGCCTGTTGGAGGGTGGGATTACTACATGCATGTGATAATCTTTTTGGATAAACTGTTCTAACAAATGAATAGTTCGGGTTCAGTTCGGTCAAATTAAAAATTTGTGATTTGGAAATAATTTGGGTACAATTTGAAAATGATTCAATACAATAAAAAAGAAAAAAACCCAAAAAATAAAATAAATAATTCCTCGTTTTTTTTGTGAATAAAGTGTATGGTACATTTTTTTTATGTGTTTTATTCGGAGTTCGGTTCGAAAACATAAAAAAATGAATAATATGCGAATAATTCGCGAATTAAACGCGAGTTGTGTGACTATGGTTCACAGGAGTATCATGAATCTTCGTTTTGATTTTAAAGTACCATTATTAGAACAATGTCATGCACTAGTTAGGTTACACTCGTCAGTTCTACTCATGAGAACTGAGAACGGAACTAAATAATTTAAATTAGCGAGCTAAAATGTAAAATATATATTGTATGGTAGCTGAAATTTGAATTGAAATAAGTCTCTGTGATTATATAAAGTGAAATTCTAGCTACTGAACTAATAATACATGTTTAGTAATTTACAAGTAGGCTGTACAATATGATTTTTGTAAACATATTAATTAAATTTTAATATACATAATTTAAATATTTAAAATTACGAATCTGCCCTTGGACCGCTTGTAGAGAGGATAAGATATATCAATCTTTTTTAAATATTACAAATTTACAACCACGTATTTTTTTTTTTTATAATTATTGGAACTTTGGATAAGGGACCTACGCATTCTTCATTTAAACAAAAGTTCGACATCAGCAGGCGACAGCAGCTCATTTTATGATTTTTTCTTTTGAAAAAGTCTACTCATTAAATATTTTAAATTATATATATATATATATATATATATATATATATTTTTTTTTTTTTTTTTTTTGCAATCCTGAGCCTTCCTGATCAATGATTATTACCGCAGAACCACTCAATCTTAAATGCTCTGCAACTTCTTCTTTTTTTTTTAACTTTTTTAGAAACTGCGAAGTTGTAAAAAAAAATCGAATCCTCAATATATAGACGAATATACACAGCCGAATTAAAATTAATTTGATATCAATTTAAACGATAAGAGTTCAACGGATATGTATACGGATTGTACATTAAATGAATACGGATTGGATATTAAACAGATGCAGATATGGATTGGATATTAAACAGATGCGGATACGGACTAGATATTAAACAGATTCGGATACGGACTAGCTCGTTATTAGCTTGACAGATTTATAAATTTGTATATTTTATTTCCTGCTATATCTTAAATTTTCATAACACATCTTATCAATTATGGCTAAAACAAAATAATATTTATATAACTAATTACTGAGGAATGCTCTTAATTTAATTGTAATTAAGCAGCTACTATAAATTAAGTTTACATCTAAATTCATACATACAAATATATCAAAATCCTAAATTCATACAAATATATTCACAGAATAAATTCATGCATACCAAATCAAACAAATTCATACAAATTAACTTAATTACTTATAATTAATTCACACATATTCCATATAGAATTACCAATCAACTTAAAGATAGTTCAAAGTGCAATTGCCATAACACTGGCTATAACATCCATAGACCATAATATTCCCAATTTGAAGTGAATGGATCCGATTAAACTATTAAACTATGTATATTAAATAGCTCGTTGACGACCGAGCTGGCTTGTATCGAGCCAGGCCAAACTGAAACTCATTAATTATGGCTTGAGTATGTAGCAAGCGAGCTAATTTTAACTCGATCTACTAACGAACAAGCTGTTACCGATCGAGTCACGGGCGAATACCAAGTGGGCCATGAGCCACGAGCTTTTTTGCCAGTCCTAGTTGCACTCATGGCAAGTTGATTTTTGTAATCAAAAGAGGTATGTTCAGGTCAACAAAACTAGCTAACCTAGTTATTACACAGGCTTGTGTAGGTGAAAATTATTGAAGCGAAGAAAAATGGGAAACCACATTTGGTACAAAATTTAAATATTGCAAGGAAAGGTGTTGACAAATGAACCAAACAAACGAATAATTACATGTTATTGCACTATTTTAGTTATATAGCTGCCTATGAATCATATTTTAACATAATTCGAATTTGATTTTTCTTTTAATTTCGTAGGATATGTATGTAATAAATGCGTGACGATCGATCCAATATATGCCTGTATATTATATTTAAAATATTTTATCAATAATATTTTAAACAAAAAATCCATACATAGTGTGAATTAACATAATGATTTATATTATGTACTAATTAAGAACAGTAAATTTAGTTTAAAAATTTATATGGCAATTAGACAGCTGCTATTTATCAATACAATCAACCTTGACAGTCATCGTCAAGCTTTTTTTTTTTTCCTAAAAAGCACAGAACCATAACAAAGTTTTTGAAATTTAAAAATATTAATTTTAAGCAAATTTATATAACAATATTCATATGTAAAATCAATAAAATTATATATATTATTATAATTAACATTTTGATTCATTTATGCATATTCGAATTGAATTATTGAATTATAAGTGTCAGTTAATTGCTGTAATTACAAATATCAGGTATTGAAGGAATAATAAATTAATAATCTTGAACAACACAAAGGAAATGTATTAAATTCACCTGAAATAATAAATTAATAATCTTGAACAACACAAAGGAAATGTATTAAATTCACCTGAAATTCTACTTCTTTACTATCTGCCTAACTGTCCACCTTCTAGGTTATTAACTTAATTTTTATTTACATGACAATACATAATTGTTAACTAGTAAAGTTAAATCATTATATATATTATTATTTTAATATATATAATTATATATTAGTAATTAACAATTATATATTTTTACTTAATGCGTAGGTTAATTATAATTAATAAATTAAAAATTAACATGTATTTAAGAGTAGAACTAAGTGTTCTTAAGCTTACCATATTCTTTTGATGAGCTAAATTCCAAAATCTATTATAATAATTTCAAATAACAAAATTCAACCGTTGAAATTAATCTACACAAATTTATAAAATTTTGAATTAATTTAATATAAAGTCAAACGGACAAAGCACGAAGCAAAATTAACAGATTAAAATTAACTTATAAACCTTCTTCTTTTGAACCAAACTGTAGATTTAGAATTCGTATAACAGATAGTAATATTGTTTATCAAATTTATGTTATAAAAATAAAATTATTCCCGAATCTGATACTTTAATAAATTATAATCTGTCCCTATCTGAAATTGAATTAAATATAAGTGTGGCATCTAATTAAACACTCCTCCAGACATGGTGGACAATTATTCGATAAAGACATTTACTGGTATACTGGTCGGGCTATTTTCAGTGCTGCGCTGATTCTGATCTTGTCTCATCAGAGAAATATACCCCAATACCCATATATCCTATTTTCATTTTCATGAGTTTTCTTAATTATCAATAAATTAAAAGAATATCCCGTGGGGGCAACTTGTGCATTAATTGGATCATTTAGTTTATCAAGGCAGACATAATTCTCTTCCCATATCTTTTTTTTTTTTGAATGAAGTTCTCTTACCATATCGACACTTTATAAATGTATCCATTACTTGGGTAAATATTAAGAGAGCAGTTTTTACTTTTTATCTAATGCAGTGCTGTTTTAGCTCTATTTTCATGTTACATGAAACAAAAACTGTTCTGCCAATATCTTTACCTCATTATTTTTTGCATGCTAAAAGTTCTCATTCCTTGGTTGTGGTCTTTACAGAATTAAACGAGCAGTTCATTTTTCACCATTGCATTAAATGTTTCCATTGATAATAGTGTAATTAATATTTATTGAGGATAAATTTGATATAAACACAAAAAATAATTAACGCTGAAAATTAAAATTTATGAGCTTAGAAATAACTCATCTCCGATTCCGAATAAAATGAATAATCCGTGGAGACTTTGTGCATTAATTGGATTTAGCTTATCAAGACAGACATCATTCTGTTACGAATTCACATCCTCTGAATGAAATCTGCTCATTTTCTTGAGAAAAGGATGATCCTTCTATTCTCTAATCCAAACCGTTTAAAATCGATCAAACGGCTTCAATTACATATGATTCATTTGTGCTTTGAGATTCGTGCCATGTTAAAAAGAAATTGAAACTGTTTCATTGATGTTGAAGGGTTTAAATTGGAGAACATGAGAGTCCTCATTTTCTCAAGAAAATGAGCAAATTGGCTTCCACATTCTCTTCATTACTTGAAAAGGGAATCTTTTCCAATTACTGAATCCGAATTGTCCTTTTTAACTTGGCACAAATCTCAAAGCCCAATTATATTGCCCCCGCACTAGCTTGAATTCCAAAGTAGTGAAATTTAATCTCAAACTGTAAAGTAAGACCCATCCTCTAGGGTATTGGAGAGGAGTTGAATCCCTTGTGATTAGTTCGCTAAGCCAAAACTTGGGCTCAAATATTTTCTCATAATAACATCAGCCTATTCTTTTCCACACTAATGGGGTTTTCTATTTGATTCGATGTTTGGTTGTAGCTGTTTGATCTGCGTTAAGATTTCTGTATGGAATTGTTTTGGCAATTTTGTACCATTTATTGGAAAAAAGCAAAATAAAGTTTCACTGATTGCATTAACCAGATTATTTAGTCGAGAAAATCTCAAATAAAATAGTCTTAAATCCATGTTTATAATGATCTATTCCAAGTTCCATCAATCCAACCACGGTTAATCGTGCATTTTGTTTCGTCAGTCTTACACTAGAACCTAAGAATTCGATATTCTCCCTTGCTAGGTATGGAAACAGGATGAAAATAATAACTACAATAATCTAACTGTAGAAATTTGGTCTCATAATCCATGTTTCCAGGCTATGTACGACATGAATGAATGTAATGTCTGACTCCGGACAGTTATCAGAATTCTAATCAATGATATTTTAAGTCTATAATGTACGAAACACCTTTAAATTTATGCCAATCTATAATAAAGAGGTTGATTTAGGTGATATGAATTTGTCAATTTGGTAAAGTGGAGGGTGGTTCGAAAGTGATATTTCTGTATAACATATTTTTGCGCCAAATTTCGTGCTTCTTGAATCAAGTGGAGGTAGGGATGTCAACGAGCTGGCTCAGAGTCAGCTTCAAGTTAGATTTTAACTCAGCTTGTTAATTCTGAATCGAACTATAGCCGAGTGAGTTGGATGTAGGACATCCGAGTTAAAATCTTAGCTTGAACTCGTGACAAATTAGTCCGAGCTTGCGCTTAAGTTGATGAGCTGAACTGAGCTAGACAGTATAAAATGCACACAATTCATACAAATTCACAAATTGATGCCTAACCGAGCTAGCTAGGCCCCAACTTGTACTTGTTAATTTTGAACCGAACTAGTAACAAGCTAGCTCGTTAACAACTCGATCCGGTAACGAGCGAGTCACGATCACGATCTGTTTCTCTGGGACTCGTATTTTAATTTAAGGTATTGCTATATTTATTTGATAAACCATATCGATTGATCTCGAGTTCTGTTTGTACAGAGAAAGTGAATTGACGCCGATGTCAGAGAAGAGACAGCGCCGAGAATACAATTAGGTTTAGCGGATCAAGACAGAGAGATAGTCTCTATCTCTATCATAGAGATAGTGAAAGCCTGAGAGTGGAAGGGTAGGTTTTGATGGAGTTGGGGCCTTGGGGGGAGCTAATTTGTCTCATATTATAAAAAAGAAGTTGATTTTGTAAAGTATAGCATTTCCCCATAAATGGTATCTTGTAATAAGATTATTTTTTTATAGGTGATTTGGCTGCTAATAATATATTGACAAAGTTCGGCACCATAAAAAAATGAACAGAGAAAACAGAATAAAATTAGACTCATTTTACCACTCGAAAGGACTAAAAAAGTAAAAGGTAAGGGGTGTCAGTGACACCCTTTTTAAATATTTATTCGAGATAGTAAGTATGAATAAAGAATTTTCCATTAGCTAAATAAATAAAGATACAAGTAAAGATTATTTTGTATTTATTATCCTATAGGATAATTACTAATAAACAAAATTATACACACACACATTCAATAAGAATCATATAAAACATTGAACATGTAATGCACAGAGCATAATAAATGTTTAACTGGTCCAGTCGTGATTTTGTTTCTATATATTGTCATCTCTATTTTTTTAATTACTTTTAATTATGTGTCTTGTTTTTCAGTTAAACGTAAGAAAAAAATACATTCATGTTTTGAATTTTTTGCTGTGATAAAAAATAATATAGTTAAAATTGATTGCACATTTGTATTTTAATTTTTACATTAGTAATGTAATTACATATGTTGTGAAATGAATGAATTTTGACCTTACAAAAAAATAATAAAACTAACTATTATATTAGTATTATTTGTTATTCCCCCGCTATTCAATCACTTTGTTATCTGATAATCTTAACGAATAAAAGTAGAATAAGAACTATTCTTAATGGTAACAGTAGGATATGAATAGAGTAACTAACTATTATATTAATATTATTCGTTATTCTTCCGGTGTTCAATCACTTTGTTATCCGATAATCTTAACAAAGAAAAGTAGAGTAAGAACTATTCTTAATGATAACAGTAGGATATGAATAGAGTAACTAACTATTAAATCGGTATTATTCGTTATTCTCCCGGTGTTCAATCACTTTGTTATCCAATAATCTTAACAAAGAAAAGTAGAATTAGACTAGAAGACATCCAGAAGTCAAATATAGTTATACTGATAGATTAGAAGTACCGCATACTCAAAATAAATATATATATCTTTTTTTCCTGCAAAAGTTAACAGAGGTTGCAAAACACAAATTAGTCCGTATATTTCCATATCAAGTGTCCACACATTTTTCTAACAGGGGTCACAGTACCACTATCTCCTCTGCATATATAAGTTTACAAAAAAGAACCCAAAAAAAATCATCAAGCAGTTGACAAAAGCCACTTTCAGAATCCAAGATACCAGCACGAGAAGAAACAACGGAATAGAACAAATTAAATCCATATATTACACCTTAAAAAAATCACACTATTATAGCGGTCCAAATGGTTCAGGAAGTGTATCGAACCTGTGGTCAAATATTGAGTTTTGATCCGACTTGTCATCAATTCCATGCAACCAATTCGTACTTTTCACGTCTTCTCTAAGCAACATAGCATCGTACCTTGAACTACCATACAAATCTAACTCGTTTAGAGTCTCCTTCAACAGCATTATGTTTCTGTCAGGAGAATTATTGGCAGTGCTTTTTGAGTTATCAGAGATTGTACCATTGCAACTGCCATTTTCAGAGTGTATATCTGATATGCGAGAGTTGGATGTAGGATCTGACATGCGGGCCGGTCGTCCCTTGGTAGGGTTTGAGCGAATACTGTGTGGGAAAAGAGATGCACCTCTGATGCCACCTAGGTTTTGTCGAATGTCCTATAATCAAAATAAAAAGATAAATAAAAAAAATACCAGTGTATTTATAACTCAATATTTAAATGGATGGAAGCACCTTACCATATGTCTAATGGCCATGTCAAGTGAATTCTTCGAAATATTTCGACCAAATCCACTCCTATCGGAACCAGGCCCTGCTGGCTTCTGTACCAGCACTGGCTTGGACTGGTGCCCATTGCCAGAAAACGAAGACACTTTTGAAGGACCGTCACTAAACTTGCTTCGGCTAACGACAGGCACGGATACCTTCTTATGTGCAGGTGCAGTGGCGACATGTTCGGGTTGTGAAGGACCAGAGCTCCGCATAGTCAATGTGCCAGGTCGAACCCGACCCGCGGATGTGGGCCTGTCAGGAAGCTTTGTCCTCAAGTTCGGAGGCGTCTCATTGGGGAAATCTCGTATATCAAGAGGCTGAACGGGGACACGCGGTCGCTGACCTGGTGAACTAGGTCGGGAGGTTGGGGCTGAACTCAGGCCACCAGAAGAGGGGACCCTTCTGATAGAACCAGCAGAGCTTGAACTGGAAGTGCGGCCCACAGAAGGAGATCGTCTAACAGATGGAGATGAGGAAACAGTACGGGTTGGGGTTGAAGAGCGAGAAACTGAACGGGTTGATGGAGGTGCTGTACCGGTTGACGAGACAGAAGTGCTGGTCCGGGGACGGGATGGTGTGGATGACCTGGAAGATGGAGCAGGTTTCAAGACAGGTGCAGAAGCTCGGGATTTAACTGGGGTGGAGGAACGGCTGGGGGTGGTACGGGTGGTGATTACTGGGGCGGATGGTCTAGGACTCGCTAGGGTCGGGGTACGCCTTGTCGGAGTGGAAGGCCGTGAGCTCAGTGAGGCGGTGCTGCTGTTAAGAGCTGTGGTGCTTCTGATGTTGCTGCTGCTTGATTGGACTGATGAGCGGGTCACCGAGCTGCTTCTGGCAGGTCGTGTCGAGGTGGTGCTGGTATGGCCATTATCTAGATGTTGAGTTGTACTGGAGAGCTGTCAGAGAAAGGTCATATAAATCATTTTAGCAAGAAAAGTAAAGAGTAAAGAATATTCAAAGTATCCTGTCACTGGATACTGCATACACTTGAAATAAAATAAGCAACTATATTCTGAATTTCAGTAATTGCATCTAATATTTTCTATCAGATGAATGGAGATCAAGAGGTACTTATCATGTGCCAGAATACGTACCTGGGGTGGGGGCGGGGGGCAGGGGGGTTAGAACATTTTTTTCCATGACATTAAATATGTTGGAATTAGAAAAGGAATAAACACAAAAATAAGTGTTCCTTTGCCTGAGAAAAATGGGGGAGTTTAAAACCGGTAACTGCACCAACTACATTAAGGGTGTTCTTTTTTCATTTTTTGGCGTATTTGAAACTGTGCTGTTTGTGTTTTACACCTTTCAAACTCTTCATCTTGTAAATTTATGCTTTCTTTACAAGAAAGCATGTTTGCCGCTTTTTGCACAAAAAGGAGTTGCTCCTTTGGCATGCTTCTATCAGCCTAGAGAACAACAGCTTTTCCATACAGGGGCTGATATATTGATTTCAGAATAAATGCCAGGCTGCATTTCCTCCAGTTAGTACTACCAATGTTGTATTTCAGTGCCTTCTGCTGTTTGAGACTTCGATCTATGTTGTTCTCTAGTTCAATTCTATTACAAAATTATTTACAAAATTATTTTTTACTGTAATTCAGAAGAACACAGAAAACTTCTTGGAGGTGCCCAAAGGTGTCTAAATAGATGTAAAGTTACTGATCTAAAAAACACTAGTATCCAACTTTCAAGCGTTATGCACAGAAAATTTCATTATCACAATCCTCTGAATTTTGCTATTTTTAACAAGAACCCTTCTTTTAGAAAAAAGAAAAAATCAAGCACCCGATAGTCTTGTATGTTGTAAGAACTAACAGAGTTTTGTCAAAATGGATAGCACCACCAAATTTGATACAAATAACAGTTTTTTAGATTTCTTGTATTTAACTTGCATGATCTGACAATTTATTTGGAAATAAGAAAGATCTAATCAATGTAAGAATGTACAGGAATTAAAATTTCTATTGTTGAAGTACTGTGGTATATAGTGGAAGAATATTTTTTAGTTAATAGGCACATACCCTTGAGGCTCGAGTAGTAGATGATGACCTAATGGGAGCAGCAGAGCGTTTAGGTACAGCCAAGACTGTTACTGGCTTCTTTTCTATAAGCTCCGATTTCAATTCACGGGGTGTTCCCGGAGGCGTTAGAAGCCTGTAAAGGCAAACAAAAAATAGAATATGTTGTGATTTTTTGGAAAATTTATGAAAACAAAACCACTCAATTTGGCATCTATTTTCAGAAAGGACAATATAACACATCCATTTTCAGAAATTTCAGAAATGTATATGATGCTTCTTAGCTAATATTTGGAGATAAATTTAGTAAGGGGTTGAACCTGAAACCACTTGCGGTGCTACTAGCTTAATTGTACAGTTTACTGAACTGAAAGTAGACAAAAATCATCCAATACCAGACCAGATCTTAACCAACTATTTATTTGAAAATATATACGAGTAAATCTAATGCAAATTCAAAGGATTTATATGACTAATGAATTTAAAAAAAAAAAAAACATCTTACCAGTCGTAATCGTGCTTCCCAGTTTCAAAATTTAACAAATCATCCATCCTTCTACTCTAAACGTCTAGCAGCGATACGGCTAGAATGCACGAATCAATCGAAACTACTCAGATCAAAACGAATAGTATAAAGACTAGCACTTCCGATTGGATTTTATCGAGCTTCACTTTCCAGATCTGGTCGCAACTCCATCAATCCAGGATAAAAACTAAGACAAATTCAGGAAACGCAGTAATCACTATCCGGATCGAATGAATCGGACCAATCGGGTCCAGTAGATCTCCAGTCCCATTCTCTCTATAGTCTATGCCTTTTTGTTTACTGAGAGAAAATTAGAAACTAGAAAGCACTGGAGAGAAAAGTAGGAAAGTGACAGGTCATATGGAATCGGTCCAAGGATGACTATATGTGATTGCTTTATACACCAAGTCAGGAGAGACGCTCTTATTTCAGAGATCTAGAAAAATCCACAGGTCTACAATGCCAGGTTCAGATGATACATTACGGTTTGGAAGTCGGCGGGTAAAGTACGGCCTGTAATAAATAGTTTATGGCCCACTTTAAGTTACATCCCAGGAGAGTAAGTGGGACTGTGGGAGAAAGGGAGCAGTCAGATGGATTTCGAACCGAATTTGTTCTGACCGTTCGATTCTCTGCGGAGACACGTCGTGGATTAATATAAATTGACTGTACGTATCTCCAAGAGAATCTAACGGTCACAAGCGGGAAACGGATCGAATCTGGTCCGATATCTATTGGACCGTCTCCGAGTCGGGTAAAAAGTGAATTATTTCATTCGGTAGCGATCGCGCTTCATGTAAAATGCTCCTATTTCGACACAAAATGTCGAAACGCGAATAGATCAATTACTTTTTTCAAAAGTAAAAAGTAATTTTTCATAAGTTATTAGTTATTTGTAAAAATGGGATTTATCTTTTGAATGGATCGATTTTCTCAATTTTAGTATTAGTAATTAAATTGAGATTTTTTTTATCTGTTAGATATAAATCAGACGGTTCCAGAATTTGGTTACTTTAGAATCAATAAAGTAACAAAAGTATAGCCGTGTCTGATTTGTGGGTATCAAGTGGCGAGATTCGTGGAGTATCGAGCCGCATGAGCGGGAAACATGGGATGGGATGGAACGCAGATGCCGTGTCCCTTCTCCGCTTCTCCATTGTTCGCTACAGGTGTGGAATTGAAATGAGCTCCGTTTGTATTAATAAAGTTGTCACAGATTTTAAAGTCGATGGCATGTGAATTGGCAGGCCCATCATGACCCATGGGCTTAAACTTTAAACTAAAAAAGAGATATCACGAATATTTACCAACTTTATTGATATCAGTGTTCTACATAGCGCTATAGTGTTTTTGGACCCTAAACGCTACGCTATGGTATCAAAACGCGTTATTTGAGCTACAGGCGCTATAGCAGTAATAGCGGTCCGCTATAGCGCATAACGGTCTGCTATAACACATAGCGTGTAGCGCAAATAGCGCGCGCTATGCAACATGAGCTGTTTTTTTTTTTTAATTTATATGGGTTTTAAATAAAAGCTCAGATTAGATTTTAACTGTGATTTTTTTTTTACAATTGACGTATCAAGCTTTATAGTAAACTATTAATTATTAAATGAGAGATCCATCAAACGAAATCAAATAAGAAAGTTATAGTGCGCTATGCAACACGAGCTATTTTTTTTTTCAATTTATATGGGTTTTAAATAAAGGCTCGGATTGGATTTTAACCGTGATTTTTTTTTACAATTGACGTATTAATCTTTATAGTAAACTATTAATTATTAAATGAGAGATCCATCAAACGAAATCAAATAAGGAAGTTATAGCGCGCTATGCAACATGAGATTTTTTTTCTTTTCAATTTATATGGGCTTTAAATAAAGGCTCAGATTGAATATATTAAGATATTTCTTGAAGTAACAAAATAATACTTATTATATGGCAGTTTGAATATTTTGAATAGATTAAGATAATTAATTATGCCATGATGCCTAGGTTATTTTGAAATTTAAATAAAAAAAATAGATTATGTCATGATGCTGAATATATTTTGAATAGAAAAAGATCGATAGTTTATGATATTAGTATTACTATAGATATTTTGAGTCGCAATTTGGACTTTGTATTGGTTCAATATGAATATTATAATTTTTTAATTAATTTGATGTTATTTATTATTCTATGAGATTTAGTTAATGTTGATATTTAGTACAAATATATGATATAATTTTTATAAAAATAAAAAAATGCTATGTGGCATAGCTTTCGCTATAGCAACGCTATTCTCTATAGATTTTTTTTAAGCTTCCCGCTATGACGCTATTTAGAACCTTGATTGATATGATGAAATTATTGTTTGAAGTGGCTACGGAATGACATTTGACGGATATGAAAATTCACAAATAAATTTAGAAAATTTTATATTGATGTGTATGTAGGGAAATAATTATGAAGTCGTGTTGAAATGAGTGTTTGGTTGTACTGTAACATTAATTATAAAATATTCTTATTTTTTTATAATATTTGATATTATATAATTATTCTTATAATAATATGAACTAAATAATAATATAACAATATTGATTAAATATTATTTTATAAAATACAAATATTTATTTTTTATAATTAAATAAGATGAATTTAATGAGTATATTAGATGAACCTCATTATTCAATTTTTAATATGCATATAAAATGACAAATTCAGAAAAAAAAAAGAATGAAGTACATGAAAATATTATAAATATTAACCAAAAGTTGAGATGGTTGGGCAAAAATTAGTAAAAGGTAAAAATGGAGAAAATATATCATGTGGTTTGAGAGAAAATTCTATGACTATGATTACATCAAAAGTCGAGAGTTTAAGCTCGTCTCACGGCTTTATAGTTTCTGTTAAAAAAACAAAAGAGAAAGAAAAAAAAGTCAACACTAGCATTTGGAAATAAAACTATGAAGTCAGATTACAATTTTCCCCCATCTTTTATTAAAGAATGGAAAGAAAATTGGGGAATATAAAATTTACACTCATGAAATAAACACCATCAAACAGTTCTAGGGTAATAATACCAATTGAGTGTAAAATTCCATAAATTTCCTCACATGAAAAATGTATAAACAAAGTCCGATTGTATCATATCGTAAAAATATTTGCGAAGAAGTCTGATTTATTTTCAATATATAAAAATTTATTTGCATATCAATTTCACAGGGAAAAAAGAGCTTTATATATTACAATAGTCTAATTTTTATATCAAAGATTAATGCTATATACAAAATTATGTCTGATTTATTTTCAAAATATACATATTTTTATATCATTAATGTATCAAAATTATGTATCAACCAAATTTATTAACTTGATGATCATACTATTTTCAGATTTAACTTTTAATAATTTTATATAATTTTGTTGATACTATATTTCTCCCCAACTTGCTTGAGACTAAAAACTTAGTTGTTGTTGTTGTTGTTGTTGTTGTTTGTTAATACTATATTTTTGAATTAAAACAACAACGAGCTCTTTTGCACAGATTAAAATTTAATCATACTTTTGTTATCGATCTGCCCGGCTGCCCCCTAGCTCTTGTTCGAATGGATCATGCCTCCTTTGCTTCCTTACTGTTCAATCTCATTAACAAGGAATTGATTTAACAATCTCATTAATGTTTTTAAATAAAATATATAAAAATTTAAAAATAGAGAAAAGTCTATACAAAAAGAAGAATCAAATGTATACACTTTAGTAGTAGTAGAATGCATGCCCACAACAAGAAAGTTCTTCGGTTCTTTTGATATTGAATTTATTCGTAAGATAATTACTATATCAGTGAGTTCTGGCATTTGTGTTATATTGTTAAATCGTTTAAGCTACGCATTCAGTTTGTATTGAATATACATGCTAAGATCTTACAATTATTAATTATATTAAAGTCAAAAGATCAAATAAAATATTTATAAGTTAATTTTGATGTGTTTATTTTTCATTATTATTTAACGATTTAAAGTTTTAAACTAAATTAATTTAATTTCTTTTTATAAATTTGATATATAAATACATCACTTTTAAAGTAAATTGATTTTAACAGGTTTAATTTATCATTTGAAGTTAATTCGATAAATCGCATAAAAAAATTAGTGAGCTTAAAAACACCCTACTTATATTCCTATTTTATAAATATGCAAGTATTTATCTCCAGAAGAAGAACTAGAGTGATACGAATTCTTTCAACCTTTAAACTATACTACCGATCACAAGCGCGATCCGAATTCTTTTTCCATTTTGCGTTTGTGAAGTCGCGCTGCCATTAATTTATTTATGATGCTCTAAAATGTTAAATAAGAAAATTACGGTGATAGAGGTAGACTTCAGGGACCAAATTCCAATTTATCTCCAGTATACTTTTGTTACGATTTGATTACACTGGTTGTTAATTTAGATTTTAGAATCATCGATCACCTCACTGTTTGAGTTCGAGTTTGAATCCGGCACGTTCATTATATATTAGTATGATCTTAAAGGAACGCCATGCGTTACAGACTTTCGACGGATTGTTTTGGATTCTGATCGGATGGTCTGGATTCAAACTCAAATGGTGAGGTAATGCAGAGCATTCGAACTCCCTAAAGTATTAGAATAGAAATGACAGCAATTTTATCATACCTGTACTGGTACAAGTCAACATTTTGTATGGTCATAACAGCAATCAGTGCTCACCATTGATCAGTACACGGTGTTCCTAAAATAGGCAAATAGTTTCTCTCTCAAATTCTCCATACAAACCAGCTCATGCGCATCTAAGAATAGCCACAGCTCAAAACCTATAAAAACAGAAAGCGTTTAACTTCTCCTGCTTCATTACAGTGCTTGTTCATTATTAGAACAAGAAACCCCCAAAAAAAACAAATATTGAAAAAAGGAAGATTTATCCAATGGCCCAGATTCCTCTTCTTGCCTTTATGGCTGTTTGCTTATTTTCCAGTGTTTTGCTGGTAAACGCCGTGGAATTTACCGTCGAGAGTCGTGTCTACTGTGACACTTGCCGTGCCGGTTTCGAGACCAGTGTGACCGAATTCATTCCTGGTATGAACAAGCTAATTAATCTGGTAGAAAATATTGTTCTGCTAATTTATTTTTCGAATGATCAGGATTTTTTTTTTTTGTGAAGGGCTAACAATTGTATTAATAACCAGAAAAATATTTACAATACTTAAATGAAAAACTTTATTTCAGAAAATAAGACTTTATTCTTCTTTATTCTAGTCTTAACCCTGTCATGTCTCCTCTACGCTAGAATAAGAATCTCTATTCTATTCCATATGTTAATATGTACATCCATCTTATTTCCCTTAATCCTCCAAAACTCAAGATTATTATTAGATGATTGTCACTAATTACAGGTGCCAAGGTGAAACTCGAGTGCGAGCACTATACTAATCATCACATTGAGGTCCTGGATGAAGGGGTAACCGATAACACCGGCACATATCATTTGAAAGGACAAGACGGCCACGAAGAAGATAAGTGTTCAGTTGTCTTGGTGGAGAGCCCACGTCCCGATTGCAAAGAGATCTCCCCGGGCCGTGACCGTGCCCCTGCCGTGCTTTCTACTGATACCGGCATGCCAGGCGACAAGCGCTTCCCCAACCATCTTGGCTACCTCAAGGACAAGCCTCTTGATGTCTGTGGGTCCGT
This sequence comes from Carex pumila, assembly GCA_033356055.1. NCBI lineage: Eukaryota > Viridiplantae > Streptophyta > Magnoliopsida > Poales > Cyperaceae > Carex > Carex pumila. Next base: position 669,456 of record JARJHM010000030.1, read on the forward strand.
CATGAAGCAGTACGAGGAAGAGGAGTACTAGACATGCATGCATATGCATATTTATATATATCTTTAAACGTGTGTGCATTTGCCAGGGGAGATGGTGATGCGTGTGTTGTAAAATGTCACCAAGCATCATTCCAATGGTTCATGGATTAATTAAGGTTTATAAGGAGATGAACTAGTTTGATTGTATTATTATTCCGTGTGTATTCTTTACTGATGCATTGGTGATTTTTTGCAACACATTTATTTGTTCTTATCACGTATAAATTTTTTATTTACATTAGTTGATTGCAAATTTTTTTTTTGTACATTTTGCATTATTTTAATTAATCTCCTGGTATATTTTTGTGTGTGTATAGATTTTGCACTATTTCTTTGAAAAAGTGAGTTCTAGTTGACCTTCATATTTGGAATGAACCAAAATTGCAATAGTTCCTTGAATCGTGGCCCAGAGCCCAATCCATTACTGATTTGGGCCCATACCTCCCAAAATATAGGCCTACTACTTAATTTATTGAAATAACATTTATCCAAATGTTATGAATTTGATTCACTAGGTTTCAGTTTCACACGTGCCTTTGATTTTACAGTACATATGTGCGTCATTTTTTCATTGAACATCAACTATAGTACAATTTGCTTCATTTTTATACGGTACATACGGTACATATGTGCGTCATTTTTTTTCCAAAAGTCAGGCCGACTTTAATAAAATATACACATCAGACTGTCGTGTCTAAATTATTCTTTCCCTTTCTTCTTGCGACGGTCATCCGATCAGATATTTTTTTTTAGAACTCTCTACTGATAGTAACTACTGCTATCATTTTCCAGGAATTATAATACGATACGTACATACTATATAAAATATGCTCATTTACCAGAGAACCGGGAAAAGTACAGAATAGAAATTAGATTTATGGTTCTTGGTTTGGACTTTGTGTAAATGTTTAATTTAAGTCAGGAAAAGTACAGAATAGAAATTGGATTTATGGTTCTTGGTTTGAACTTTGTGTAAATATTTAATCTAAGTCTGTACTATCTACGCACTACAAACGACTGACACTTTTCGCAAAGGTAAAAAGTGACTTTTTGCGATAAAATAAAATAATTTGAGGTAATGATTTTCTTATAATAATCACCAGCTTCAGATGTATTTAATGGCCATGAATAAACAAATTAATAATAAAATATGAAAGTGAATTTATAAATCATTGATTAATTTTAAATATAAATATTTTTTTTGCATTGTAGATAGAGATAGTATCAAATGGTTATTATCATTATCCGAACTTGACTTGGCGTGGTTAAATAGCAATCACAATATAAAATCCATAAATTAAAATATATTAATGAGATTGCTGTTGCTTCTACCATCGCCACTGTCTCTATCTTCAATGTAAAAATATTAAAGTAATCACAATGGGTTGTTTAGCATATCAAGATTTTTTTTTTTTTATGGTTGAAGAGAAAATGAAGTTACTCGTGTCACTATATGCTAATTTTGGAAAAAAAAATAAAAAAAAAATGAAAAATTGACGATTAAGTTATTTCAGAGAACTTCAAGCACCAAACCTGAAATTTATTTTTTTCAAAAATTAATCATGTTATGTAGCATGAATATAGAAAAATAAATTACGTTGTATATAATGAAAATGATGGAAACTTTGGATTTCAAAAATAATATTTTGTACATTATTTGGGTATTCTATAATTTTTCTATTGCTCTTGTTACGATATTTTAGTAATTATTAACAGAGTTACAAATCCTCTGTTGTAACTTAATAAACATATATATATAGAGGAGGGTTCAAATGTCTTCATTTTTTGTGCCTCCATTTTTAAAAACTTTAATAACTTAAAATTTAAATCTTAAAATTCAAAATAAAACCGTTGGATATAAACTACATTATTTTATCTATGCATGTGTAAAAAATTATGGCATTTCAAGTTTGTTTTGGTTGTCATCTTGAGCTTGTAAAAATGTATATTAATGTGGACAATTTCTAGACGTTGATTTTTCAACTTATTGATTCATATAAAATCAAAATCAAAATGTGATAAATTTTTATGGGTACATAGAGAAAATAACATAAATCACATCTAACGGTTTTATTTTGACGTTTAACACTTAAATTTTGAGTTATTAAAGTTTTTAAAAATGGAGGCATTTGAACCCTCCTCATATATATAGAGAGAGATACGCTAATGTACTTTCAGTAGCATATGGGTTGAAATACACACAGCCCAAATTTAAAATTTTAAAATTCAAAAAGTCGATCTGAACCGTTCATCTTGTTCTCCATATTAATATGTGCTTGGAGACCAAATTTTACATTTTTCTGAATTTTTTTACTATTTATTAAGCCACTTGAAAAATTGTTGATCCAACGGTGGCTTAACAAAACAGTAAAACCGTTGGATTAGCAATTTTCAAAGTGGCTTAATAAATAGTAAAAAAGTTTAGAAAAATATAAAATTTGGTCTCCAAGCACATATTAATATGGAGAACAAGATGAACGATTCAGATCGACTTTTTAAATTTTGAAATTTTAAATTTGGACCGTGTGTATTTCGGCCCATATACTATCGAAAGCACATTAGCCTATCTCTATATCTATATCTATATCTATATCTATATATATATATATATATATAGATATATAGGAGGGATCGGATTACACCACTTTTTTGGTGACATTGTGTGACAATTTCCATTTTCGAAATTTCAAAATCCAAATAGTCGATCCAAACCGTTCAATATGATTAATATATTAAGAGTAACTTGGAAATCAAATTTTACATTTTTCTGAATTTTTTTACTATTTATTAAGTATTTAACAAAATCGCTATATTCAGACCGTTGAATTTTTGAACCCCTCTAAATAAACCCAAAAAAAATTCAGAAAAATATAAAATTTGATCTGCAAGCACATTTTAACATATCCATCAAGTTGAACGGTTTGGATCGACTATTTGGACTTTGAAAATGGACGGTGTCATCTGATGTCACCAAAAAATGGTGTTATTTGATCCCTCCTCATATATATATATATATATATATGGTTTTGGCTAATATGCTACGGGTAGCTAAGAGGCCTCCGTGCTACGTCTCGGATTTTGAGTTTTCAAAATCCTAACGGTCGATCCGAACCGTTCATCTTGTTCTCCATATTAATATGTGGTTGGAGACCAAATTTTACATTTTTCTGATTTTTTTTACTATTTATTAAGCCACTTTGAAAACCGCTGATCCAACGGTAGTTTCTGATTTTACTGTTGGGTTAAGCCACCGTTGGATCAGGAGTTTTCAAAGTGGCTTAATAAATAGTAAAAAAATTCAGAAAAATGTAAAATTTGGTCTCCAAGCACATATTAATATGGAGAACAAGATGAACAGTTTGGATCGACCGTTAGGATTTTGAAAACTCGAAATCCGAACCGTAGCATGGAGGCCCCTTAGCTACCCGTAGCACCGTAGCCACGTCCTATATATATATACATATATATATTTTATGTATATTTAAGAGATCCGTAAATTCTAATTTGAACCGAATTGATCTAAATTCTGATCGGCCGTACGGTTCGGATTGATCTAAATCTTTTAGATAATACGCCGTTTGAGTTTCAATTAATCCGAATCATCCGATTATAATCTGAACCAAATCAATCCAAAATTGTAATGTTACTAGCATATAACAAACATAAAGGCTTCAAACTATAAAAAATGAGGTACCTTAGGTGATATGAATTAAGCTAAATTAATCACCGTATATGTGAAGTTACTGAAAAAAATAATGTCACAAGATTTATGTAATGTTACTGTCATGTTTCTTTTATTGTACTTCAATTAATTAAAGTCTAGAGATTGCTTTTAATGTGATCTAATCTTATCCATTATTCCTAACCTCGTTTTTCTCCGTGATAAAAATAGCACTTGCTTCTTATCAATCATTTTCACTTGGATTGCATTTGAGAAATCAGGTAACCAATTAGGTGTTTGATTTATTTAGTTCTCCTTTCTTTCAACAAAAATATCTTTGTAGATGTCATGAACTTATTTTCTTACTGTTAATAAAAAGTCAAATTTAAAACTATGAAATTTTACAACAGAGAAATAAAAACGTATGACCATTATGAACTTTTAATTTTCTAAATGTCATATTATATTGATTGAATTATGAACATAATTATCTCAAAGCAATTACAAAATATTCAGAATACTATTTTTTAGTGTATGGATTTATCTTATATTTGATCTTGTTTACCTTGCCTTAATTGGGCTTCTATTTAATTCGAATTGATTTCAAACTTTTTTGCTCCCAAGTCTGTATGACTCAATTATCTGATATGTATTTGTTTCGTATCCATATTTGAATTCGTATTCGTAAACTATCAGTTTCGTATTCATATCCATTTAAGGTGAATTTGATTTTGAATTTTAATATTCGTTTACTATCTGCATCCGTATTTGTATCCTCTCATTATTCAATGAATGCAGATATGATATCAACATTATTCACTCCGTTTTCACCCCTAAGCGTCATCCATTCACCATTAGACCTTGTATATTTTTTTAAATACGATGCTAAATTTTATATATTATAAGATGTTGAAGATTATAAAAATTTTGTTGGGAAAATTGAAAAAAAAAAATGTCGTTTCAACTTCTATAAAAGATAAATATTTTACAAAATTTCCCTTTCCTTCTCCCCTGTAAAATTTTCGATTTAAAGTAACGGTAGATGAACTGCTGCCGGATAATGGTCAATTAATGATCTAGGTGATTTTGCTTTGAAACATTTTGTAGAAATATTTGTCAATGTTCATACCATGCGACTGACTATTTCTATGCCTTGACATTTGACTCTTAATATTATTAGAGTAAATTGACACGGTGATAAGATAACTCTAAACAAAACTTAATTGTGTGGTAGGAAATTGGAATATCCCTCTCACCATATTAATTTAATTTATGAGGAGGGTCAAATGCTTTCATTTTTTGTGCCTCCATCATGCTTCTATTTTTAAAAACTTTAATAACTTAAAATTCAAAATAGAGGAAGGTTCAAATGCTGAATTTTTTATTAATATTCAAATTTAATATTAAATTTTAAAAAATATCCGGATGGTCGGGTTTTTTCGAAAAGTACCCATTCCGGAAATTTTTTTTTTCCAGAATTAAACTCTACATCCGGAAATTTTTTTTCCAGAAACTCGGTCTAACTCCAGAAAAAGATTTTTCGGTTTCCGAGTCCGGAAATTTTTTTTTCCGGAATTAGCTCCCAAATCCGGAAAAAAAATTTCCGGACTCGGGAGTGCACTATAAACAACAACATTTGATTTCATTCTTCAGACGCGGATCTCTTCTGTGAAAGCGACTGTTTAAGGTAATTTTTATTTATTTATTTATTTAAATATTTAAATTTAGATAGTTTAGAATAATGTCCAAAAATATTAGAAATTTAGAAAATTGTGTAGAATAATTTAGGAAATACCAAATGGTCTAGAATAATTTAGAAAATATCAAAATAGTATAGAATAATTTAGACAATACCAAAATGGTTTAGAATAATTTAGAAAATACCGAAATAGTCTAGAATTGTTTAGAAATTACCGAAATGGTGTAGAATAATTTAAAAAAATACCAAAATAGTCTAGAATAATTTAGATTTATAGATTTTATCTTATTATTTGCGTTATATCTTGTTATTTTTTATTATCTTGTAGGACTCCTCGTATATTTTTTATTTATAGATTTGTGTTATATTTTGTTATTTTTGATTTATCTTGTCATGTGTGTTGTATCGAAACCATATCCTATAACTTAACAAAATAAAGTAATTCTCAACACATACAAATAAAATAATTCTCAACACATACATAATAAAATAGTTCTCAGCACATACATAATAAAATAGTTCTCAGCACATACAAATAAAATAATTCTTAACACATACAAATGCTTCACAAAATAACATACTTAACAATGCTAGCCAGACTTTTTTATCTCCCCCATACGATGTCCTAGCTAGGCTTTTTTATCTACAAAATCATCATTAGATATTTCAACTCAAAAATATTCCTTTATCTGCACACATCTCGGACAATCTTTCTTATCTCTTCTGGTGAATTGACAATTTTTTTTATTTTTCCAAGTCTTTTCTTGATTGTTATTGTCCATCTTGATCGTCTACAATTTCATAATCAGCAACATTCAAAAAATTACAAAATAAAATAGTTCTCACCACATACAAATAAAAAACACACATGTTAATTTCTACGACGCAGACTGAAATGTTGTCCGAGGGTGCGCCAAACCGTTGTACTTGTTCTTGTTGGTTGCTCTGCCGCTGTTTGCACCTGTCTTGCTGCCTCCTCTACATGTAGTGTAGAGCATGCATTAGATTGTGAATTTAGTTAAAAAAAATAACAACAGTTGGTTGATCAGTTATACCTGCAGCATTTCGATCAATTGTCTCACGATGAGCCTGGTGTCCGAGTCTCCGACCACGCATTCTATCCATTTCCATCGGTATGCAGTCGTGCCGTCTCTTTCCTTTTTTTATCAGTCTCGACTCAGGTTTAATTTTCGGGCCCTCATACACAGGCCATTCACATTGGTTGCCTTTTGGTTCCCAATGTCCACTCCATGTCTGTGCCACTATTGACATACGGTATAATGGGTTGACATATCAATTTTCATTATATCTCATTTCACGGACAACGGTCATGAAATGAGAACAAGGTATGTCGGTCAATTGAGGCTTCTAACATTCACATTCAACCTTGTTGTTGTCCGTAACAACAACCATATATCCGAAATACCTATGAGTATACTCAAGTCTTGGCTGATTATGCCTTGCTGGAATTTTTTCACCTTTAACTAGGACCTCAAAAAGACCTCGACTGAATCACAGTCATGTCCCTTCCTTTTTCAATTCGCTTTTGCAATAACTTAGTTACCCTGTCGGACCACACCTGACCATGCTGACATGACATTTGAGCTTTGTTCCATCGTTCAAAAAATCATTTATTCAACTTATAGAACGTGGCCTCCACGACCGTTGCAACCGGTAATCGCCGACTAATTTTGAACACGACGTTCAGTGACTCTGACCCATTTGTTGTCATTATCCCCTATCAGTGGCCTCCGTCCAAAGCTTTATACAACTTCTCTGGACATGGAAGCTCGTCTTCATCGTTAGGGTCCCTCTTACCCCACCTTGTTAAGGTAGTCGATAGCCTTCGGACAACAAATTTCAAAGTCTTGTAACATCTCCTGCAACCTCCTAGGTTTGCATTTGTTCACTCTAGCTATGAACCTGTTGCTAACCTCTCTCTTACGGCCCACGTGCTTATAGAGATTTTCGGCAACATGTTGGGAGCAATACCGATGCACACATTGATCAGTAAACTCATCCCATTCGAGATTTGGATCCTGAAACAAGGCTTTAATTCCCAAATATCTATCCGATATGACATAAAAGAATCGATTATCTCCAATTACTTCCAACCTTAACCATCTCATAAAAAAAATCCCAGTTGTCAGGGCTTTCTTTCTCCACAATTGCAAAAGCCACTGGAAGCAATTGGTTTTCAGCATCGTACATACATGCCATTAGCAGCCTATCTTGGTACCGTCCCGACATGAAACATGCATCGATACTAATCACTGGTCTGAGGAACGATATCACTGCAATACACGCTCCAAATGCCTATGCCACTCTGTGGAAGTACCTATCAGTTTCTTTCTCAATCAGGGTCGATATCACACAATACTTAGTTCCTGGATTGTTTCTCTTGATGGCTTCTAATAGTGGAATAAGCAAGTTGTATGAGTTCTCTCAACTCCCAAATAGATTTGCAATAGCAAGCTCATGGCCTCTCCATAATTTGTTGTACTTGGGGGTTACCTTATCATATTTCATCATGACGATATCTCGAATATGATTTATAGAAAAGCACACGTCCTTTCTAATGGTCTTATCAATAGCAAGGGCAACCATCTCTGCTGTAACTGACAATGATCAGTACGTGTTGCCGATACTGTGCACGTATGGGGAAGTGCTTGTTTGGTAATAATCCAATATTCTGAAAGACCGTTCTGCTTTGCCAACACCTTAAATTTACAAAAAAACATCTCTGCACCCCACCTCGTAACGTCTAGGTTCGCTCCTAATAACCCTACACTCACAATTATTTTTAAGATGAAACTCATTGATTGCTATCTTTAGAGCTGTTTTCGACTTATAAAATACACCTTTAGCCAATGGATTATCGAATGTTTTTTTTGAGTTGCCGAAAAAATCAACATCCGCAGGCCGAAAACCGAATATGTCATTGAAACTATCAACCGGATGTGTCATATTTTCCCGACCAGTAATCGGGTACTGTGATTGATGGGACTATGGTGTGACTGGTTGGGTTGTCTGATATCATCATCGAAACCTGATGACTCACCGGAGAGCATCTCATCTCCACTCGCCAAACTATCAAAATCAATTGCATCCACAGGTACATGCGAATAATCACGTACATGTCTGCGGACTGCACTGGAACTGGGTCGGGATCTCATTGGTATATCCACATAGTGCCGACCAGTACTAGGTTGGGATCTAACTGGTATTAGGTCTTGATCCACATGATTCTGACTGCTACTAGGTCGGGATATAACTGGTTGATCCATAGAGTTGCTACTGATACTGGATCGGGGTCTCATTCTTACATCCACAGAGTATCGACCAGTGCTCGGTCGGGATCTAACTGGTATTGGGTCAAGTTTCACAGGATTCCGACTGGTACTGGGTCGGCATTGAGGTTCAGGTATATGACTGGTATAGTTCGGTTCCAATTCTACATATAACTCCTGAACTGGTAACCATTGTGGAAAAGTAGACACAATTCCTAAAATCATTTCGAATGATTGTTGGTTCATTACCGGTACTAATTGGTAGTCACGTTGGCCATCAGTGGACATGTTAAATCTGGCCTGGATTTCCAGATTTGCATTGCTAGAATTGTACCCAACTAATTTATAAGTCTCATTCAAAAGATAATGAAAACTGTGGTCCACGGTTAGCGGTAATAAGTATTTAGCTCGGGTACTATAATAGACCCCGTCACCATTATATTGGATTTCCCCTCTAATATAAATTTTCACACAAATAGTTGTCATTTTTAATTTCGATTGGTCTAGCAATTTCAAAAATAACAACATATAAGTAATTAAAAATTGTGTTGCCATTAGTAAAAATATTCTAGACAATTTTCAATAATTATTTACACTATTTTGGAATTTCATAAATTAATAGGGCAACATTCTAAACTATATTGGAATTTTTAAAATTATTATAAATCATTTTGGAAGGTTGTAAACAATTCTAAATTTTATGGACAATATTATAAAAAATAAAAAAAAATTTGGAATGAAGTAATTAATTATAAATTCAATTAAACTAAAAATAATATAAATAAAATAAATTACCTCAATCGAAAACTGATTGATCTGATTGTTAGAGCTCCGTAAGGAATCCGAAAAGCAAAAAGTTCCTAAAACAATTCTAAATCATTTCAGAATTAATCAAAATTATTTCAGAATTAATAAAACTTTTAAAATTATTCTACAGCATTATTTTTTTTTTCAACTAGTATAACAATATTCAGAATTTAAATAATTTCAAATTAAATAGTTACATATTTAAATAATTACAAATTAAATACTTCTAAATTTAAATTATAAACAAAATAAATTTAAATTACAAACAAATGAAATTAAAATTATAAATAAATGAAATTAAAATTATAAATAAATAAAATTAAAATTATAAATTATGAATAAATAAAATTAAAATTATAAATTATCAATAAATAAAATTAAAATTATAAATTATAAATAAATAAAATTAAATTTAAAATATAAATAAATTAAATTAAATTATAAATTAATTAAATTTAAATTATAAATAATTAAATTAAATTTAAATTATAAATAAATTAAATTTAAATTATAAATAAATTAAATTTAAATTATAAATAAATTAAATTTAAATTATAAATAAATTAAATTTAAATTATAAATAAATTAAATTTAAATTATAAATAAATTAAATTTAAATTATAAGTAAATTAAATTTAAATTATAAATAAATTAAATTTAAATTATAAATAAATTTAATTTAAATTATAAATAAATTTAATTTAAATTATAAATAAATTTAATTTAAATTATAAATAAATTAAATTAAATTAAATTATAAATTAAAACTTACTGTGAGAGAGCGCACCCCGTGAAAGCGACGACACTCTGCGGATTTTATAAACGAATCAATGCAATTCCGGAAAAGAAATTTCTGGAAGTTCCCTCTATTGCCGGAAAAAAAATTTCCAGAAAGGGAGGCTGCATCCGGAAATTTTTTTTCCCGGTTTTGGAGGCCATTTCCGGAAATGGTCGACTTCGAAAACCATTGCTGCGTTGGATATTTTTTGAAATTTAATATTAAATTTGGATATTAATAAAAAATTCGGTTCAAATGCCTCCATTTTTTGTGCCTCGACCATGCCTCCATTTTTTAAAACTTTAATAACTCAAAATTTAAAACTTAAAAATCAAAATAAAACCGTTAGATGTGATCTATGTTATTTTCTCTATGTGCTCATAAAAAATTATCACATTTTAACTTTGTTTTTATGTGAATCAATAAGTTCAAAAATCAATGTCTAGAAATTATCCATATTAATGCATTTTTTACAAGCTCTTGATGACAATCAAAATAAAATTGAAATGTCGTAATTTTTTACACGTGCATAAATAAAATGACGTAGATCATATCCAACGGTTTTATTTTGACTTTTAAGTTTTAAATTTTGAGTTATTAAAGTTTTAAAAAATGGAGGCATGGTGGAGACACAAAAAATGGAGGTATTTGAACCCTCCTCAAACTTTAACCATTGGATATAACTACATTATTTTATCTATGTACATGTAAAAAATTATTGCATTTCAACTTTGTTTTGGTTCTCATCTTGAGCTTGTAAAAATGTATATTAATATGGATAATTTCTAGATGTTGATTTTTTTAACTTATTGATTCACATCAAAGCAAAATCAAAATGTGATAATTTTTTATGAGCATATAGAGAAAATAACATAGATCATATTTAATGGTTTTATTTTGACGTTTAAGATTTAAACTTAGAGTTATTAAAGTTTTTAAAAATAAAAATATGATGGAAGCACAAAAAATAGAGATATTTAAACTCTCATCTTAATTTATAACAATTAGCAAAGAAGAGGTACGGATTATTATAAAACTTTCCCAAAATTATCTTTTGACATTACATGTCATTTGTCCTTATCTCTCTCTCCCTCTCTTTTTGTTTATTTAGAAACTTGGCCGGTGTTGTCAACGGTCATTTGTCCTGATCTCTTTTGTGTTTTTTTTTTCTCTGTTTTTTGCAAAAGCATCACTTGACAATTACTTGTTTTACTTTTATGAATAATTGCTTTTTGCAAAAGATCTGCATATTTAGAGTGTGTTTGGATCTGCATATTTAGAGTGTGTTTGGATCGTTAAGAATAGTATGAGGTTAGCATTGTTAATTTTTGAATTAGTGATTATTCTTTTTTATTAAACTACGTTTGGATCACTCTAAAAATACAGTTATTTCTGAGGTTAACGCTGTTTTTCTAACCCATTCAAACAATAAAACAGCACTAATTACATATTAGTGCTACTTTTGCTATTATTAGGGTGGCATTCAAATGCACTCTTAAACAATTAGCGGTGAAACTAGAAATTTCAAATAGAAGAGATTAGATGAATAGGTATTATATAAAAAAACTAAAGAATAAAATAAAAAAAAATAAATCTCATAGGGATGACTTAACCCCTATTATATATTAAAAAAAGCTAAAGAATAAAATAAAACAATTCAATTCATAGGGGTGACTTAACCCCTATTATATAAAAGCTAAAGAATAAAAAAAAAAAAATTCAATTTCATAGGGGTGACTTAACCCCTATTATATAAAAAGCTAAAGAATAAAATAAAAAAAATTCAATTTCATAGGGGTGACTTAACCCCTATCATATAAAAAAAGCTAAAGAATAAAATAAAAAAAATTCAATTCATAGGGGTGACTTAACCCCTATTATATAAAATAGCTAAAGAATAAAATAAAAAAATTCAATTCATAGGGGTGACTTAACCCCTTCACTTGTGCTTAGATCCGCCACCACAAATAATGAATAAATCTCTTGTACGGTATTTGACGCGGTAAAATGAGTCAAAATCGCATTAAATTTTCTTAGAACCTATTTAAAATATAGAAACCCCGTTGTAAGATTCAAACAAACTTAAGTTAAATAGTCTGAATTTAACTTGATCTTATCAGTAACTCACCTGATATGAATTCTCAACAATCTAGTTGTATTTTCTTTACTTATGTGCTGAGACATTTAGCCTTATTGTGTTCTTATGGTTCACCGTGCTTTCTTCCAGCTCATCAGCAACAAATTCATATCTAAATTCATGAATTTATCACATTATGTGTTCCTCTCTATATATAAATCATACCAAACTAATACTAATATAAATCATTAATTTAAGTCTTAACCTAATGTAGATATGTGGTTTGCTAGAGGTGATATTACGAGAATTTAAGTTCAGATTCCCTCTAAATTCTCAGTAACAAAATTCAATAATAACATGTAAAATCCATAAAAATGTCACGAGAATTTTGGTAGAGCTAGAGCTAGTATGTTGGATGTAAATTTTCATTTCATCCGATCCAAAATAATGCTACTAAACAATACTGCAACTTTTTTTTTTCTATAAATATATCCTGTGATTAAAAGCTTGAGACATATTTTATTTCATAACATATTATCAATAAAGTGTATTGTTATTATATAATCTGACGGATTATATCAATTAGACTGACTAATGAATTAGGCGCAAATTTTGAAGTCAAATTACACAAATAATTTTTCTAAATTTTTTTATTTGTTTATCTCGCATTTTTATCAAATACTAATATTAATATTCCGAACTTCAGCTATTTGATAACTCTGTCTAAATAATTTGCAAAAGACCAAGAAACCGCTAGAAAATTTTCATTCATATTTTTCATTTTCTGTCAATAAATATTTAATGCATAGTTCGGTGAATTTTTTTTGCCTGTCTATATTGAATGAACATTTCTTTAATATAAATTATGGATGACAGATATTACTGTGTATTCAGAAATTTAGTCTGAACTAGGGGTGGCAACGAACCGAACCGAACCGAACTTACCTTAGGTTTGGGTTTGGTTTGAATTAATTTCGAACCGAACCTGGTTTGATTCGTTTCGAACCGAATCCATTTCGAACCAAACCCATTTCGAACTACACATTTTTCGAATCGAACCCGAACCGAACCACGAACTAAATTATTTTTTAGCAGTCTTAGTTATACCGGTAATTTATATATTAATTTTTTTCTCAATATGACAATTCACATGACTTCCTTTTATTGGTATGAATTATGAATTATGAAAAGAGTGTTTTTAAGTTGAAAAATTGTTCATGAAAAAATACATCAGAGATGGCTTTCCTGATATGAACTATGAGAAACAACCGAAGAGAGAGGAGAGACAGTTATCTAGGCCGGAGAAAGGAGTGATAGCCGGAGAGACAGCCAGTCGCTAAGAGTATCAGCTAGATTTTAGAGCTAGAGGAAGAGTGAGTTAGGAAGAGGTGGAGAGAAAACTAGATTATTAAAATTTGAGAGCGAGAGAGTGTCAGCTAAGTTAAATTATAACTCTCTATCTTGAATTTTAATTTCATCAGGTAAATGGACAGCCGATGTTATTATGAGATTCGAACCATAAAAATGATCGAACCCATTTCGATCGAACCAGGCTAGGTTTGGGTTTGGTTTGAATTAATTCCGAACCGAACCTGGTTTGGTTCGTTTCAATTCGAACCTATTTCGAATCGAACTAAACTCGAATCAAACCCGAATCAAACCCGAATCGAATCACGAACCTCGAATTTTTTTGCCAGCCCTAGTCTGAACACATGCGTTTAAATTCGCTACCATGTGCATGAACTTGTAAAGTGTTTTATATACTTTAAACAAATGCATTCAATTATGCTAAATATATGTGTTCAAAAGTCAAAAGTCAAAACTCAGATACCATATTATAATTTTTTTGAAATAAAAAGAATAATTCTGACAAATAAAAATTCAATTAATTTCAACGGCGTACGAAGTTTCCGATGCAAATTGGGAATCTGAATTGCACGGCAATACTTTTGTTTTGTACGGAGCAGCATTTAAATATTTAATTATGATTAATTTGTAGTTTTTTTGGAATTTTGTGGGTAATCTTTTGTGTTGTGAAACATATACCTGGGCATCGCAAGGATCAAGTCGGAGGTCGGAAGCATTTATTTGGAGTCAATTTTGGTGCATTAATTTTGTTGCAATGCTTTGTCGAGTGATATAAACCAAATAGGGAGGATTTTTATGTATATCCTTCGAAAACATTAAAGTTTATAATATCATATATTCATATTGTCATTATAAATTAAAAAAAAAAACTAAAGAGGTACTTAGTATGAAAGGGTGGCAGGGAGACGTCCTTTCTGTGAAAATTTTGAAACCACCACACATTTGTTTGTTTAGTATTTTTTTGTTAGCGAGTTGTGGATTTGGACAGTTACTCATAATATATATTTTTTTATTGCGACAATATTGATGATCTTTGGTGGATTGATACATTAATCCCCCTAAAAGATAAGGAAATGATAGAATTAGTTAGAGGCACTACTCTTTGGATTATTTGGTTAGAGATGAACAAACTTTATTTTCAAAACAGTCTTGTCCCCTCTGTTCAGTCAGTAGGTGTTCGGATTATCTCACTAACCTCGTTTTAGTGTAAGACTCTGGGAGATAGTCAATTTCTTAAATTATCTTTATTAATGACTTTGGATATTGTAGATTTGCCTTGTCAGAATCTGGTGACTATGGAGGTAGAGAAGGTTGGGAAAGAGGCAGAGGAGGAGTACATGCAATGGGAGCTGAGCAAAACCCATTTACCTAGTACACACCAAAACCTGCTGGATGAATAGTTCTTTGACATGCCTTTTGTGTGGTTCTCGTGCTTGCTAGATCCACCTTACATAGATGTCTTTACTTACTTCTTTTTGAGTTTGGATATATCTTCTTGTTAGCTTTTGTCGAATTGTTAGTTGCTGGTACACTGTTCTAGTGTGGGTGTTGCATAGTCTGATTGAACGGTCTTTATAGTTAGGTAATTTGATTATGTTTTTGTAATAGTACTAATAGAATTCTAGCTTTTTTGGAATTTGTTTCAGTCAAAACTGATTATGGTTTCTGATGAAATCAATGGGATATCCCACTTTCTTCAAAAAAGAAAAAGAAAATTGTTAAAAAAAACTCATAAATTTAATAAATTTATTTCTTTTCTATTAGATCCGTAATTTTAAAATACCAAATGTATTCTTTATTGAAAAAATAAAAATAAAGTATGCAACATGTTTAACATAAATGTTTAGTTTTTTTTAATTTGATTTGTTGTAAGGATAAATAATTCATTTATTTATATGTAATATACATAAATATATACCTAAATGTCATGATGAATGACTTACGGATAGAGAAATAAACTATCTGTCTTAAAAAAACGACAAATTGGAAGACTAGACATTTTTTTTACACATGCTATATTTTTTATTTTTAATAAAGAGTCAAATGAGAACTTTATATATTAAAGTTAGAATTAATAGAAAACAGATCAATTGGATAAATTTGTGTGTTTTTAAAATTTATGGAAAAAAATGGTATCATGAATTTTAGAGGAAACAATTAAGTAATTTTGAGATTTTTAAAGGTACGCATAGAATTTCCCATTAATTAAAGATATATTTGAAGAATATGGTCATTCTTTTGGAATTTTGTTGCGAAATAGTTGGAACATAATCTTTGACAAAAGAACTTGGGTGCCTCGGTGGATGCCAACTTTTGAAACAGTCAACGGAACTATCACTTTCAGTCAAACAATGCAAACAAATATATTTTGTCTTGTTATGTAATAATTTTGCAAATCTTCCCTGTTTGTGCCTATCAGGCATCTTTTGAAAGTGGGAAATAGTGGAAGGTAATGAAATATTTGCCAAAGGTGAGTGATAGAGATGGAGCTTGCTTGGAAAATGCAGTTGCGGTAAGAGGTGGCTAAAGAATATTTATAAAGTACAAAACAAAGATGTATATTTTTTGTTTATTTATAAGGGCCTGTCTCTCTCCAGTTTGGTGGGAGAAAATGTAGGAAACAAATCTGCTGTGATTCTTAAGAATCACAGGACCCGCCTTTTCAAATCTACTCATTCATTTGTTTTGAGATTTGAACATATAAAAAAAACAGATTTTGAGATTTGTGCATTTAAAAAAAAAAGAAGGTTGGATTTGGACAAGTAGGGTCTGTGTGATTCTTCTGAAAATATAACACAATGTAATGATGATGTAATAAAACAAATTAAATAGAAGACAAATTTAATGAAAAATATGAGGAAAAGTCTTGCTATGTCTTACAATTTGATTGGATAAGACATTGTACGGAAGAGGATGAAATTATAGAAATATTAAATAGAACAAGAGATATACTCCGATGAAATTTAATTTATTTCACTTTTATTGAACATGAGTGGAATAAAGCGGAAAAGCTCTTTATTTTCTTGGTGGAATTTTATGTATATGCCTTAAAAGTTTCAATATTACGTAATTATCCCTTCAAATTTAGCAATTATATATTTATTTTTGAAAATTGTACAAATTCACATATTTATCCAATCTAACTCTATAACATATCAAATATTTTAAAAACTAATTAAATAATATTTTTTAAACTTTGAAATTTATTTTACAGTATTTATTAATAACATTTTGACCATTATGTCATTCATTTCCGCCTTTTTAGTCCACCTAAGTTCTCTTACTTGTAAGAGCATCTACATCCCTGAAACTCTTGGAGTTTCTAATCTAATGTGGTAGTTTCTAAACCAGTTTCAGGGATGCAGATGAGTTTTTTATTTAGCAACTTTGCTCCAAAGTTTCTTAATAAGAAACTGTTTATAAACTCTGACATGGCCAAATAATTGGCTGAAATTTTTTTCTCTTATAATTTATTTGCTAATGTGGCAATTAAGAAACTCTAATTTTGAGTTTCAGGGATGTAAGTGTTTATAAACTTTTAGAGATAAAATTTTTAAAAATTAGTTAACAGTTATTTAGAAACTCTAAGAGTTTCAGGGATGTAGATGCTCTAAGGTACCAAATCTCCCCCGCCTATCTCTTCAAACACATCAAATGACATATTTCTCCTTGCCTTCCCTCGTTACTTCCCCTCTCACAGATCTTGATTTCTCCATGCCTTCCCTCGTCGCCTCCCCTCTCACAGATTTTTGCCGCTCCTTGCTGCTTTAATTTTCCATCTTCGTTTGGAGAGAGAAGCGAAAGGTTTGACGCCTTAGAGAGAAGAGAACTTAGCGGACTAAAGAGACAAAAACAAAAGGGCATAATGGTCAACATATTATTAATTAATATTGTAAAATATTTTTTTGAAGTTTTAAAAAATACTATTTAATTATTTTAGATATTTCATATGCTATACAGTTAGATTGGACAAATATTTGAGTTTGTACGATTTTCAACGATATATATGTAATTATTGATTTTGAAGAAATAAATATGTTATATTGAAACTTTCAAATGATATGCATGAAATTGCTCCTATTTTATTTACTAAATTTTAAGGACGTCAAACATACTTTAAATGTACTCTTAATTAATGTGAAAGGAAATAGTACTTGCCTATATTTCAATTCCTATGATTAAGAAATGGTGCTTGTAGAATTGGGGTCAAATTGATCTTTAATAAGAGAGATGATGATCATCAATTAAAATTTCAGATAAATAGAGCATAATTGCGGGGATCATAAATTCAAACTTTTAGTTAAATCAGGACATAACCACGGAGGATAATGAGATTAATTTAAATAAGACATTATTAAAAGTCATATGGATGAAAACCTCACCGTATAGATAATAAAATAAAACATGTTTCTATGATGAACATATCAGGAGAGAAAGAACATGTCAAGGGAGAAAGGAGAAATGCGAGAAAAAGAGAGAGAGGTGATTTGAAAATATATAGCATTGGAGAAGGATAAAAAACAAATTTAGTAAACGACAATAGTTTTGCTGTATTTGTTAATTATTTTAATTTTTTTTGTTTGAAAATAAAATATTGTTACTTTATGCTTTTACAAGGACTTGCAGAAAATTATTTCATAATATTTCTAATGTAAAAGATCACCGCGAATGAATCTTTCTTCAGTATGATTCAATAGAAATAAGATCAAATTTAATATAACATTCTATTGATCTGCATTAAAATCAGCGTATTTTAATATAATAATGCTAATTATAAATTAAAGAAGTAAGCTAACAAATATTTAAAAAAAAAATCTCATGACCGGTCAAAAAAATGACCGATCTAGGCATTTTTATAAATATTCAGTTAAGCTGGATATATCTATAATTTTATATTTAATGTTAGATATTAATAAAAATGGCGGTTCAAATGGAGAAGATAATGCCTGCGGGCTTCAATGAAGAAAAAAAAGGGAGAAGACAAAAGTACAGCGTGGTTGACGGGGTCAAGTTTAAGCTGCTTAGTGGTGGTGGCGCTCAAATTGTGTGCTTTCACATGTGGATCCAAAAACCTGGCTCTATCAAAATGTTTAAACAATATTTTTTTTTGAGGAAATTGACCCGTAAGTTTTGCATTAATAGAAATAGAAACGTTTACAGCTTAAAGTAGAAAATAACATAAAAAGGAAAAAACAACTAATTCCTATTTGTGGTGAGATTAAAAAACACAAAATAAAATTAAATAGAAAATCGTAGCCCTCCATCTAACAGGCTATTTGAAAGCCTCGAGTCGCGTCCCTTCTATTGAGTCCCGCCCCTTCTATTTTATCAAATTCCGAATAGATCAGGGGTCTGTTTGTAATATTCCTTATCTCACCTGACAACCATTTTTCTTACCAGTATCAGCGAGAATGGCTGAGAAATACTGGTACGAAGCTCATTTCTTGTTTGTCTCCCCTTCCTCAAGCCCCTACACTATTCTACAACCCATTGTAAAGAAGGAGACTACTTTAACTACTCATGCTATGTTAAAGAATACTTCATTGAGAAAGTGCTCAATTTCTAGATGGCTTATGTTGCACTGTATTGGTGTTCCTTCTTCTGTTCTTCCTGTAGTTCTCGCCCAATTTGCCAGCATATGTGGTGTTTTCATAGCGTTCCTGTTGATGTGCTGCAGCAGTATTTTTTCCGGATTTGCTGCTGTTATATTTATGCATTCTTGCACCTTCTCTGCTGCCTTCCAAGATGGGATCCCTTCTATACTCTGATTCAGTATTGCATGTACCAGAGTTTTATTATCCGAGTAGCACATGAATAGCCCTTCATCTCCATGTTGCATTATGTAAATCAGTGCCTTCCATACCGCCTCTACCTCCGCACTGAATGCATCTGTTGCAATTACTCCCCTCAAACTGGTATATACCAAATCCTCTCTTCGGTTGTACACAGCCATACCCGTCCCTGCTTTATTTTCCACATCCCACGATCCATCGACCAAAATCACACGGCTCCCTTGTATTACACTGACTTGTCCCGGTTCCGTTATCCTTTCTCCCCTTACCCGATCCGTTGCACTTACTGATAGAGCCCTTGCCTTTGCCAAAATATCCTGGACAATTGGTTTCTTTTCGGTGAACATTTCCTCATTCCTAGCTTTCCATAGACACCACATTATGTTGCAAAATTCTGGTATTTGCTTTGCGTCTAGGTACCCGGTAATCATCACCAGCGCCTCTGTGAAATTCATTGGCAACCCTGTTACTCTTAAAGCAAAGGTTGACGCATACCATGTTGCTCTAGAGATAGGGCAAAAAAATAACAAGTGCATAGTGAATTCATTTTCCTGACCACAACGGGGGCATACTGGTCTAATTGTTCTAATCCTCCTCGCCATCTCATGTGTTGTAGTTAAACCATTTTGCAGTGCCCTCCATAGGAACAATCTAACTCTCGGAACAATTTCCTTCCATTTCCAAATGCTTTTGAAAGCCTTTAATTGGGCATCGCTGTTAACGGGTATAACTGGATCCGCTTTGCTAATCGCTTCATACCCTTCTTTTACAATATACTTTCCTTTTTTGCTTCCCAACCATATGATTCTATCCTCTAATACCGGCTGCTGTACTGGATGCCTTACTACTTCTTGAATTTGTTGTAGTGCTGGCAAACCCAGTATCGGTACTATGAGGTCTTCCCTCCACTGTTTCGTGTGATAATCATATAGTTGCGCCACTGTAAGCCCTCTCTGTTGCACTCTGCCTCTTTGCATCTCTCTCCAACCATCATACCAAGGCTCTCTTTCCGCCGCTATATGGGTCCCATCTCCAATTTGCCACTGGATATTAGTTTTGATGGCCTCTTTATTTACCAGCATTGCTTTCCACAAGGCACTTGTATTTCTAGTGCCATTGCTGGACCAAATAGACCCCCCCGGACAGTATTTTGCCTCTATTACTTGTACCCACACTCTTTCTTTTTCACTTATCACTTGCCATATAAGTTTTTGGATAAGCGCCTCATTGAACCTTACTATGTTTTTTATTCCCAAACCCCCTTCTTCCTACGACATACACAGCTTGTGCCACGCTACCATGGCCATGTATCTTTCTTTCCCCGTTTTCCCCCACATAAATCTCCTCATGATTCCTTCCAACTGATTTACTGTTTTGTTCGATAATTTTTCAATGGACATATAATAAACCGGTACCGATGTTAGTACTGATTTGATTAATACCATTCTTCCTGCATGAGACAATAAATTGACCTTCCACCCCGCTAACTTTTGTTGGAATTTTTGTACTAGCATGTCTCCAGTTTGTTTTGCTTGCTGTCTGCCTTGAGTCAACACTACCCCAAGATATTTTTCTTTGTTAGTTGCCAAAGTGGCTTGCAAAACCTGTAGTATTTTTGTTGGACTTTTCAGGGTTAATTGATAGCCCCGAGTAAATCATAAAATCATCGAACATCTCCTTGTATGCTACTGCCTCTTGTTGTGTTGCTCTTCCCATCACCACCAGGTCATCTGCATAAATAGAATGTGTTAGTATTGGGGCTGTTGGGGCTATTCTTATTCCTTTGACCACCCCTTCTTCTACTGCCAATTGGAACTTTTTTGTGAGACACTCCATCACCAAGATAAACAGGTACGGGGATAAAGGACATCCCTGTCTTAGCCCTCTGTTCGGTTTGAGGAACCCATCCCCTTAACCGTTGACCAGCACTGTTACACGGCTGTCCTCCATACATGTTCGAACCATGTCAATCATTTCTGTTGGGATATGCACCGCTTTCATTGCCTCCCATACAAAACTCCATCGAACGGTATCAAAAGCTTTTGCAATATTGGCTTTTAGAAGAAAAGCCTCTTCTTTGTATTCAATACTGCCAAATGAGTGCAACACCTCTCTAACCAATATTGCATTATCGGATATACTTCTTCCTTTCAAAAAAGCCGTCTGTGATCTGGATATGATGTTTCCCATGTGTTTTTGTAACCTTCCTGCTACTATTTTCATCAGAAGTCGGTACATTACGTTTCCGACTGTGATTGGTCTAAAATCTTTAGGCATAGTTGGTTCGTCAATTTTTGGAATCAACACAATATGACTAGCCATCCACTCACTTGGCGGTTTTTTTGTCAGAAATACATTTTGGATCTGTTGCACCGATGCATCTTTGACTGTCTCCCAGTGGTGTTGAAAGAACCTTGCCGGAATCCCATCCGGCCCTGGTGATTTGTCTGGACCCATTTGAAACAGGGCCTCCCTCACTTCCATTTGCGACGGCAATCTCATAAGTCCTGCCTGTTCTTCAACAGGTATCTTATTCCAACCCATTTGCGTGAGTTGTTTAAAGAAAATCCCCATTTCGGGTTCAGGTTGGTTTTGAGGTGGGCTATACAGAGCCTTGAAGAACTGGATAAACGTTTGTCTAATCGGCTTCTCTTCATATTCCCATGTCCCTTGCTCATTTACAATTCTCAAAATCATATTATGCCTTTTTCTATTTGTTGCCGATGCATGGAAAAGGGCTGTATTTCGGTCTCCTTGACATGCCCAATTTATTTTTGATCTTTGCTTCCAATACTGCTCAATTTCCCTTTCTGCCTTGTCTATTTCTCTTAAGCACGCTTCTTCTATATTCTGGTTTTGATCGGCTGGATGTAGGAGCTGATTTTGGTATAGGCAATTTTGTGCTTCCTTGAGTCTATTTTGTGGTGATCTGTGTTGCATAGCCCAAATCTTTATATTTGCACTCATTTTGCTTACCTTTTCTTGCCAATTTTCATTACTTGATTCCTTCCAATTTTCGGCCCATGACTCCTTAAATCCATCAGCTTCAAACCACCAGGATTCCATCCTAAACTTTTTTTGTCTTTTTTCTTTCTTCTTTAATTGTAATAGTATTGCTGCATGATCACTGTGACTTCGCGGTAGATGGTTTACATATGCATGCGTGTGCAATTGCAACCACTCCATCGTAGCCACCACTCTATCCAAACGCTCAAAAATTGCTTCGGATGCGTGTCTCTTGTTTGTCCATGTAAACGCGGGTCCCTTAAACCCTAAATCAATTAGGCCCCCTGAAAGAGAAAATCTCTGAAATCTCGGTTATTTTTATTTAAAATTGGATCACCCCCCACCTTCTCTTCCTCATTCGCTATTGCATTAAAATCTCCCATAATGCACACAGGTGCACCACCCTCTATTATTTTTAGAAACCTTCCCCAAATTTCTGGATTACGGGCATGATTTGCATCCCCATAAACGCATATTAACTCCCACTCACTTCCATTCGGTTCTGTCACTGTGCTGTGAAAAAAGAACCTTGTTCTCTCCTTCACTTGCAAACTTACATTCCCATCCCACATCAAACAAAGTCCCCCGGACCGACCTCTAGCCGGTACAAAGGCAAAATTCTGCAAAGGCATTTTTTTAAAACTTTTTTGGATTTTTTGGTCGAACATTTAGTTTCCGAAAGGAAGCAAATATTCGATATCGTAGCCTGGAGTAGCTTTGTCAGGAACTCCTATTTCCGAGGGCCCCCAATCCCTCAGCAGTTCCAAGATAAGAGACTCATTTCTCTTGTGGGGCGGCACTGAGCTCGCCTCCACCGCACGCTTTTTGTTTGCATGAGTGGTCGTGTACCACTCGTCCCCTTCTGAGTTACTTCCAGTGTTGCCTTCAACTATTTGCATATCCCGTATGTTCTTTTCCGGGCTTAGGTTCTGTCTCATTCTTTTATGTGCTGTGGTTTGACTTGGCACCTCAATCTGCATTTGCAAATCTTTTCCCTTCGTCCTCCTGTTTACCACCTTCTCACGATCTGGATAGTTTAAATCCACTCCCAGACTCGACCCAATAGGAGGTTCAAGCCTGTCAGACCCGTTATCCCCATCTTCTGTGTTTGCCTTATGAGCCTTAGCACTTTGGGCCCCTGTTTCTGTGCTATTTTCTCTGTTTGGGTTTGTGTTTTTATAATTTTTTTCTCTCTTTTCCCCTGATACGGTATTAGTACCGCTGGTATCATCCTTCTCTCTTGACCAGTTTGGCCTAGGGACAGAATTTTGATTGTTAATCCATGGCCCCACCCTATCTTTTGTCATCCCTTTCATTCCTGGCTGGTCCTTAAACCGCGGGTCTCTACTTAATCTCAGCATTTTGATTCTTTCCGGACAGGTCCCCTTGTCATGCCCCAAATTTGCACAGAACATGCAAAATCTATCTACCCTCTCATATACTATATGAGCGATAAATTTCCCCAGTGTTGGATGTGTTACCTCAAGTGTATCTTGTAGCGGTTTATCTAAAGGTAAGAGAATTTGGATCTTATAGACCCTGTTACCTGATAAGCAAAAATCGGTTACCTCTGAAATTGGGACGCCTATTTTTTCTGCCATAAGTGAAACTCCTTCTTTCTTGACTGCCTCTGGTGGGATGTGGTGCCACTGAGTATTGATTTCAATATTTTCGATCATTAGTTCTTCCAAATCCTCAGGCCCGTGGACTCGCTTAGTTGCGATTGCATCCTCTCTGTAGTTCCATAACCCCTTGTGCATGACGTGTAGCAGGTCATTCTTTGTGATGAAATGGATGAGGAAAGTATTTTTTGTTATCATTTTCATTGTTGTATTTGGGTGAAGCCCCCATGCTCTCATCATGATTTTCACAAAATTCGCCTCAACTGTATTTCTATTTGTTATTACTATTGCTAAGGCACTTAAGGTCCAATCCACCATCGCCACAGTTTCTTGGGGCAAAGCCAGGGTGGTAATCGGGGTCATTGCTGCAAACTGAGCTATGAATTGCTCATCAGTTATCTCCATTTTTTCTATTTCTTTGGTTTTGCTCCTTGTGTTTTTGGTTTGATTTGGGTGGGAATAGAGGGGACTGTTTTTATTAGTGTTTCTCTCCAGTGGATGGCTGAGGTGGTCTTTCGGCTGCATTGAATTTTGGGCTATGTTTGAGTGTTTGCAAGTTTTCCTTTTTTCGGGTATGGTTGGACTTTGTTCTTTCTTCCCAGATGTATTAAATATATGGTAATTTTGGGTTTGGTTATGGTTGTTGGGTTTAAGGCTATTTATTTCTGAGGCCCATTTATAGTCCTCTGAAAAATATTGGACTTTTTCGCTGCAGCTCCTTGGGTTGGGTATGTTAACACTTTTGGGTTTTTTCAGCTTTTCTTTACTGTTTGCAGCATCCAGATAGACCCTTTTTATTGTAACTTCTTGATTTTGGCGCATGGGATTTTCCTTTTCCTGAGATTTGTTTGGAGAGATATCTTTTGGGTTGGATCTTATGTGGCTACTAATTGCATGTGATCCCACGTATAACGTGCTCACCTATAGCTCTTGACATACAACATGAATATCTCCAATTGTAACAACCACATTTCCTTGGGGCTCAGAAAGTGCATTCCAGCTTCTACTTTTAGTACTTTCCAGACTTTCCTTCTTCATGTATAGGCCAGTTTGGTCCCTGAAAATTTGCTCTGTTTTTCCATTTTTGGCATCCTTTTGCTGCTGTGGTCCATTGCTGGTGGCCCTTGCACCTTGTGTATCATGGACTAGGTCTTTTCTTGTCTGATTCACTTCGTCCCCTTGTGCACCAGTTTGCGACTCCACCATGGACGAGGTAGAGGAAGGTGGTGGGCTCCTCTGCATGTTCCAGCTCATTAGTCTGTCGTGTGCCTTTCGTAGAGATGTTCGCGCATCTTCTTCTTCATTTGATTCATATCGTGCCTCTTGAGGTGGATCTCCTTCATACTCCCAACTGACTACCTCAATAAAACATTCTTTCCATTCGCTGAGAAATGGCAGAGTTGATGCAAACGGTATCCTTTTCGGATCAATAATAGTCATGTATGCATTTATTTCTTTTCTATTCCCCCCCCACATATTTTCCTCTTCCAGTGTGTATACTTCTCCAAATTCTGCTAATACCATGTTTAGAAAGAAAGGATGCCAAAATTCGAATGGGAATTCTGTTATTTTGATATGAATTTTAAACAACCTTTCTTGGTGCTGAGACTTCCTCGTCCTGTCCCAAGGCGCCATTAGCCAACCAGAGGCATGTCCCCATTCTTGTCCTTCACTTATGACGACCTCTCTCAGAATGTCCGGTGGTATTTGTACTACGTAAACATCCTCCTTTATTTGCCATTGCATGAATCTCTCTGGAAGGCCCCCGTATTTCCTTGATAGATAGCACTGGACTTCGCAAATGCATCCCCTGCCATTTGAATTCCAGTCCGCCCCTTTGATCATGATGGATTTTTTCAGGCCCTCCACCAGATATTCATGAATTGAGTTTGTAGGAAGGAAAATGCATCCTCTTTTCACCTGTTTGGGGCACATCGGAAAAATGCGCTCCATTTCTTTCCTTCCCTGTTTGTTTGTTGAGTTGATTTAGTGTTATTGTTTGGTTTGTCGGTAAAAGAAGTAAAGGTAGAAACTTTTTTGATTGAAGGAGGTTGTACTGTTGGAGTTAATAGATTGGAGTTGTTTTTTGCATTAAAGGAGGTACGAGGTAGGTTTGGTGTAGATATAAGACTGTATTAATGGGGTTGGTGTAGAGATTTATGGTTTTGCGTGGGGATAACTCTCATGTCGTTCCAAGCTGGAAGGGAAGCGAGAAAATCGTCATTTTTTTTCATTGATTGATTCTTCTTTCTCCCGTGAATTGTTTAAACAATATTATTTCACATATACACTGTGTAATTTGTAAAATTATGTCCAGGAAAACTTCAGTCCTTTTTTTCCTCGTGGTCCTGTTGGAGGGTTAAAGATATTGACGGAGCTAATGTTTCTTTACACAGCGCACGTGTTATATACTCTTGCATTTTCTCTATTGGTTGCGCTGTAATAGTTAAAATAGCTCTGTTAATATTTTTACCCCTGTTGGTCTGTTTAGTAACCCTTTCTGGACCTCAAGGTTGTGCTCCAGAAGATGCTATAATAGAGGAAACGAATGAAAATAAAAGTAAGGGATCAAAGATCTGTTTACTCTGTCTATACCTTAATTTGGGGGCGACGAATTCGGAAGAGTTCGTATAACAAGTCTCCCCCTTCTGCTTTCTCTCTGTTTTTTTTTTTCTTCTGGAGTAGGAAAATGACCCCAATCAGATTCGATCAGATCATTATTTTAATAACAATATCTTCATTTCCTTTATTTTGATGGCAATATCTTCACCTCCTCTAAAACACAACCTAATTAGTATTAGGTAAATAGGATTGATTCGTTTTAATTTAACAAAGAAAGTATCCACTCCATGAAATAAGTACTAGTCTCTTTAGAACTAATAAATATTATTTTCATTAAATTTCCTTATAGCTAAATTTTATAATCTATTGGACTAAAAATGCAAATTAGATTCTCTTGTGCTTTTATAATAAACTGGGAGACTGCCGCAGACTTGGAGTACTTAATAATTCCTTTGAGAAACATAATATTTAACCAAAAATCACCAATTAGTATTAGGTTCTGTTTGGCTGAGCAATGTGTTTGTGGAGAAAAAAAATTCACTCAAAGTGAAATTTTTTTTTTCCCACACGCACATTGTTTCGGCTATTCAAATTGAATCTGAATCTAAATCCATTTCTGTTCCCGCCTAGTAGCTGAACTGCCCCTTAGTGTAAATAGATTGAGTATTGATAGATTAACGTTAAATCATATTCGCATCCACCTATAATTCTCAAATGCATATATAGTTAGATCTTAAACGATTACGTATAGAAAACATATATTAAATGAATATGCATAAAAGTATGAATGTAATTCAAATATTAAGATAAAATTATCATATATTACATAAAAAAAATGCTCATATGTTTTTTACGTACATTTAAAATTTTAACATTAACAACTTAATATTTTTCATAAGAAAAATCTTAGTTATAAAGTGTATATTAACTAACAAAAAGATAATTACTAATTACTATGATCTTGGAGGAGGGTTCAAATGCACCCAAATGCACCATATTTTTCAAATTCTTTTTTTCCATTTTCAAAGTCCGAATAGTCAATCTGAACCATTAGATGCGATCTACATATTAAGATGTGCTTGGAGACCAAATTTTACATTTTTTGGATTTTTTTTACTATTTATTAAGCCACTTTGAAAATCGCTGATTTTACATTTTCTGGACCATTGGATCAGCGATTTTCAAAGTGGCTTAATAAATAGTAAAAAAATTTCAAAAATTGTAAAATTTGGTCTCCAAGCACATATTAATATGTAGATCGCATCTAATGGTTCGGATTGATTATTCGGACTTTGAAAATGGAGAAAAAAAATAGGGTGCATTTGGGTGATGATATTAAAACAACAAAAAAATTTATTAACACAACACTGTCAAAATATTTTAGGATATAGATAATTTTACCCTTCATTAAGTATTTCCATTCAAAACTGATTCTCTCTCTCTATTACCACATATAGGGGTGAAAACGGAGCGGATACGGAGCGGAACGGATACGGAGCGGATAGTGCTGATACCATATCCGCATCCGTCGGATAATGAGCGGATACGAATACGGATACGGATAGTAAACGAATATCAAAATTCAAAACCAAATCCGTCTTAAACGGATACGGATACGGAACGGATAGTCTACGGATACGGATTCGAATACGGATATAAAACGAATAATGGTCGGATAATTAAGATATATGAACTTTTAAGATACAAATATTAATTAAAACGTTAAATATAAATATTAATGAACTTATAAGAGATGAGAGATAATCTATTCATATAATATATATATATATCAAATAAGTGTATGGTAACAAAAGATGTTGTGGTGTAGTGGTTTGAAGTTTAGTCTAAAGGTATTGAGATGGGAGGACATGGGTTCAAATTCCACCTATAGCAAATATTTATTCCTTTTTTATATGGGTCCGGCCAAACTATCTAAATCCGGATAATCCGGATATCCGCTTCGTTTAGGACTCCGTATCCGAATCCGTATCCGTATCCGGATCTTTTATGGATTTCTAAAAATTATCCGAATCCGTATCTGGGAATTATCCGAATCCGGATTATCCGGATTCGGATTATATCCGGATACGGAGCGGATATCCGCCGGATAATCCGACTCCGTTTTCACCCCTAACCACATAACATTTTTCCTAGTTATATTTTATAAGGTAAGTTATTTTGTTTAAAATCTCTCTCTCTCATATGATATTATATGACATGATATTATACGTCATATGTTATTATATGATTTATTTCCTTATAAGTTAGATTAACATAATATTTTTTTATTTATTTTTATTAATTGAATCTTTAAGATTTTTTAAGAAAACTACAACAGTGAATAGTTGTATTATATTATTAAAATCTATCATTGTTGTATATATCGATATTTTTATAATCTACTCTAAAAAAATGTTTTGTCACTTAACATTTTATCCATTTTTTGTGCAAAAATCACTAAAAAATGACATGATTACTTACATAAAAAACTGAATTTAAATTATCATAATTAATTTTAACATTCAACTTATGATTAAAATAATAAATTCAACTTATGATTAAAATAATAAATTAAAAGTACAACAAAACACTACAATAAAAAAAGTACATCAATCATGCTAAAATAATGAATTGTTGCATTAAACTTAAATTGATAAAATATTCTAAAAATTCTCAATATTCTAAAAATTCTCAATATCATATTGTAAATTGTTCTTGATATAGCTCGAAGTGTGGAATCCTGTTGTCGAAGTGAGGTCAAAATTTGCCTTGGTGGCGCTCCCGATTGGCTCATCTGTTTAACGCTTGTCAATTCATTGAGCGACAACCGACGAGAAAATGGATGCCCAGAAATATTACTCAATGGTTCATGGTTGTGTGATAATTTTTTTATCTCCAACATCCAGAAACCATCATCTTGTTTTTTTCCTTTAATTTCGAAAGGGCAACCAATGAGACGATTGCTGGTGCTTCTTTTTCGTAGTTCAGGAGGAACTTTTCGGGTGTCTCGATATACACCACCTCTGTCGCAACGCAAAATCACAAATTTATTTGGTCGCGAGCCACGAGTTGTTAGCACATAACCTTTAGCACCATATAATTCACGAACGACACCAAGCAAATCATCACGATTTTCAAACTTCAAACTAAGAAGTTGATTGCTTTCATTTGCACCATTCAAAACTTGATTTTCTAGATTTTCTTCCGGTTGGTTAGGAGATTGATCCATCTATTCAATTAATAAGTATAAATTAGTTACAAAACCATTAACAAACTATAGATAATAAGTATCAAATAACAGATTCATGCATCCACTGGAATAATGCACTTAGCAGCAGGTTTACGAGAAGCTAATATCAATTCATGGTTTCCGAGAAGCTAAGAATTTTTTCATAAAGTTTACAAATTAAAGCAAGTTCAAAAGCGAGATATGTAAGGTTTCAATAGCCGTCTTTTTTTTCATAAATAAAAGTATCAAAATTAAAGCAAATTTTTCATAATATAAAAAAAAAATACATACCTTGAATTAATTTGGTTTGAGTGGAAATTAATTGATGGCTCAATGCTTAAAATTTCAATTGAAGTGTTAGTTTTTGTGTAAAGTTTGTAGTTATATATATTTCTATGAGAAAATATGACTCAGAGAAAGATTAATTACCTCAATGTAAAATAAAATAAAAAAGGAAAAAAAATATCTCGCAATTAAGTATGGAAATCAAATAATTTAATAAATGATCACTACATTAATTATATTATGAAAAAATATGGTAATCAACCAAACATTTAAAGAGGGCTAAAATTGTCCACACATTAAATTTTATTAAAGATGTTGTGTTAATATAAATGTGTGTGGTGTTAATATGCCTACCCGGTGCATTTGGGTGCATTTGAATCCTCCTCATGATGTTATTAGTAAATTTACTAAGATTACAAATCTTAAGATAAGATAAGATATGGGTATGTTAATTGGGCATTAGAGTAAAAATTAGAGATTATTATTGGGGCTTGCTAAAATAGTTAATATTAGATTTTAAAATCCAAACTTAAGTGATATATGGAATATGAATATATTAAGGGCACAGACACAATCGGAATTTGACTAATGTTTATATTCCTTTTAAATTAAAAACCGTATTTATATGTTACAAAATATTTGTATATATCCGTCGTATCCATATATATATGATTCAATCCTAGAACCTAGAACCAGCCGTATTAACACTAATCTTCTTCTTTTTTTTTTTTTTTTTTTTTGAGAGCCCAGCTAAAACCTAGAACCAGCAGTATTGCAACACTGATGAACCACAGCTCTACCTCAGAAGATCAAGCTTTACAAAATGACAATCCATCGTTATGGATCTGATACCATGAATTCTTAATTAGATAAATGAGAAGATATAAGATAAGATAGGAAGAAGAAGAAATGAATTTTATTATTTCTCTGTTTTTGTTAATCGATTACAGAAGCATTTCCTATTGCTTATATAGAAAGGGATCTAAGCTATGATACAAATACAGCTCATGCAAATATTCAAAAGATAATATTACAGCTCATACAATCTGTTATCAATAGCAAATATCAATCTGTTGGATTGTCATTTTGTGAAGCTTGTTCTTCTGTGGTAGAGCTGTGGTGCATTAGTGTTGCAATAAGCTGCCACCTTCTCCTCTCTCCTCCTTCTGAACTCACACTTTATATTCGTTCGTCATTTTCACTACTTGTAAATCTCATCTCCGACGCCTTATGCCCTCCTTTCTTTTTTGTTCGACTCTATTGCTTTGAGCGGAGAAGATAATGAGAGAGAGGAGGGAATCGAGCGGAGCTAGGAGCACGATATCATCAGAGTTCAGAGTGTAGAGTTGAATTCGCTACTCCAAAAATAGACCGTCAAACCAATTTGCTGCTCCAAAAATAGAGGGCTGCCAAATGATATAGTGGATCCGCCAACACACCAAAAAAACTCAGCATTGATTTTGACCAAATAATATTTGTTTAATGATTTTTAGAAATAGAAACAATAATTAATAATTTAAATATATTAGAAAAAAATAAATAAAATAGATAAAACATCTTATAATTTAGATGTACTATAAGGGCTTCGAAACATCTTAGTGTGTTACTGAAAAAATAAAAATATTTTAAAGTCACTTCTAGTAAATATAGAAATTATTGTGTTCTTTCTATTTCTGAAAATTATTAAACAAATCAAATGCTGAGTTTTTAGATGTGTTGGCTGGTCAGTTATAAAATTTGGCGGCTTTTCAGTTTTGGAGTCGCATATTGTCTTAGTAGCCTGAGTAGATTTTGAAATCCTTTAAAATAAGAATGTTTTGATTTTTTTTATTATGGTAAAAATAAAAATTTTGGAAGAAAATGAGTTATCGTAAGTTTTAAGGAAAGAAAATTATATAATTATGCATAAGGATTTTTTTAAACAATACTTTACAAACAAAGGTTTTAACTTGAGGAAAGAAAATCCTGTGATAATACACGAGAGAAGTTGTATTTAAAACAAATAAGAAGAGGGATTCAATTACACCATTTTATGGTGACATATTTTAACACTATATATTTATAAATTCTTTTTTTTTTACCAAAATTCAAATAATTGATCCAAATTTTTTAATATGATCTCCATATTTAAATGTGTTTGGAGATATAAAAAAAATTCAAAAAATATAAAATTTGGTCTCCAAGTACATTTTAGTATAAATATTATTTTAAATAGTTTGAATCGACTGTTTGAACTTTAAAATTACAAAAAAATAATTTATAAATATACGATGTCAAGATGTCTCACCATAAACCAGTGTAATTGAATTCATCCTCAACAAATAATTAATAAAAGATAAAATTACCTTAAAGTTTTGATAATGTTGTGTTAATGTCATTATCAATCCGTTCACCTACTACCCAAAATGAACACGGTTGAGTACGGATTAATAGTTAATTGAGACATGTTAACATAGGGCACAAAAGCAAGAAATTTTCAAACCTTTCCACATTGAGAGAAGTGGTCGTAAGCTCTGTTCAAAGCCACAAAGGTCATTTTCGAAAAAATAAAGGTTTCTTTTGGACTTTTCATCAGACGACCTCGTGCTCATCCCATCTCCTCTGAACTTTTGCAACTTTCACAAATTTTCAACAAGACGAACCGTACCTATCTCTCTCTCTCTCTCACCTCACCTCACCTCATTAATTTGGTCTCTGTTCTGGCCTTCCCTCGCTTGACGCGCCAAATTTTCATTTATTACGAGGTTACAAATTCTCCCAGAATCCTGACTGTATCGGGCTTGTTTTGGCTTCTCGTTCGTCACTCTCCCGCTACTTATTATTCTCGGAAGAGAGGCTAAATCTTGTTTTCATGCGCTAGAATTGGTTCTCTTCTCTTCTCTTCTGCATTTGTGCCTGGCGGCTGGAGGTATGTAATTCGTTTAATTTCCAATTCTGCTCAATTTTTTTTTTGTTGCTTAGAATGTAACTTAACTTGGTTTCTATATGAAACGGGCTATATTGCCTTATTTCCAAAAAAAATTAGTTGTACTTTTTTTAAATTCTTGAAGTTTCACTTTGTTTGAAGCTGATATTGTTTTCTTTTTTCTTTTTCTTTTTCTTTTTCTTGTTTTGTTCGTGTGCAAATTGAGCAGGATGCTTATGTTGTGGGGTGATAACTGATAAGCTATCGATAATTCGTCTTGTTTTTGAACTGTGGATAGTTGCAAAATAAGATATGACGAAAGCTGAAATATTTCTTGCAATGTTCACTTTAATCTTTGCATTTTCATCCAATGTTTTTGTTTATGGAGCATCCAGTACTGACCCAATTGAAGGTAATATCTCTGTTTATTTATTTTATTTTTTTAAAAAGGCTTTTGCTTGCTTTGTAATATAATCTATCACTACTATTTGTTTATAGAATATTCAGGCCCATTTTAAAATTTGTACTTATTTTTTTCTTGGGCTTTGTGTTCACATTGGACCAAACTGGGATGGTACCAACCCCTGATTTAATTTCTCAATTAAGAAATAATTTATGTATATAATAAACTCGAACGGTACCAACCAATGGTTAGCAACCACCTCTCTCCAGCATCCAAATCAGTAAAGAAACATATAAGAGCTTAAAAACTAATAACATTTTCACTAATAAAATATCATTGGAAAATTCTTGTTTATTAATATTATTATTACCATTAAATAATAATAAAATACTCATATCATGCTAATATTAATAATAAATAAATAGAAGAAGAAGAAGAAGAAGAAGATAAAAGTGAGAAAAAGATATTTAATAAGTTCAACTGGTAGAGCGCCTGATTAGCACGTACTGCTACAGGTACTGATACTCTTATGCTGACAGAAAATTGTTTATTTGATTTTGAATTTTTTTTTATGTACAGTAAAAGCTTTAAACACTATCAGGAGCGCTTTGTATGATCCAATGAATAAGCTAAGTAATTGGAATAAAGGAGATCCTTGCACATCAAACTGGACTGGTATTTTTTGTGAGTCGGTATCAAATGACAACTACCTTCACATAACTGCAATGTATGTACAGTACTTTCTATTTGTTAAATAACCATAACAAACTTTATTCGTTTATGTTTTAAAATAATTTATTATTGTTTTGCTTTTTGTAGACAGTTGTTTAAGATGAATCTTTCTGGAACTTTGTCACCTCAGCTCAGCAGTCTGTCAAACATGAAAATACTGTATGCTGTAAATACGAGAAATACTAATGAGTGAGGCTATGGTACTATGCATAGCGCGGATTGGTCTGTACTACGGATCACTGTTTTTGTTTTCAATGTCCAAACAGCCGATTTGAGCCGTTCTACATGATCTCCATATAAATTTGTACCTACGGACTAAATTTTATATTTTTTAAATATTTTTACTATTTTTTAGATAGGTAGAAAATCACTATTTTTTAATGCTCTATAATCTTTAGATGAAGTGATTTTCTACCTATCTATAAAAATAGTAAACAAAATTCTAAAATATGTAAAATTTGATCTACAAGTACAATTTCATATGGAGATCATGTTGAATGATTCATGTCTATTTTATGAACTTTGAAAATGGAGATATGAATCCATAGTACAGACCAATATGCACTATGCATAGTACCATGGCCTCACTCTATATGAATTATTGTATGACTTCTTTACTAATGTAGCTGTTGTTTGCTGAATGAAGGAGTTTTATGTGGAACAACATAAGCGGAACCATTCCAAAGGAGATAGGCAACATCCCGTCCCTAAAGCTTTTGTCAGTACTTTTGCTTAATATAAAAAAAAGATGAACTTATTTATTTTATTTTTCTTTTTGTTGATGTTAACACTCAGAACCATATATTCTTCCTTTTTTCTTTGTAGACTTTTGAATGGAAACCGACTGTCTGGATCTTTGCCAGATGAAATCGGGAATCTTCAGAATTTAAATCGATTACAAATTGACGAGAACCAAATCTCTGGTCCAATACCAACATCTTTTGCGAATTTAACCAGCATCAAACATCTGTTAGTATTTTTTCACTTTTTTAATATAGAGTTTTTTCACAAATATGTCACTATTATAAGTTTTTAAATGATGATACTTTCTTCCAGACACATGAATAATAACTCATTAAGCAGTCAAATCCCGGCAGAGCTTTCCAAACTACCGATTCTCCTACACTTGTAAGTGAACATGGTCCAATTTTCTCTATTTTCTTTTACATATTATAAACATAAAACAGGTAAAAGAAAAAAAGATGATATATTTGAAATTCGAATTTAACAGGCTTGTGGATAATAACAATTTGTCCGGACATCTTCCCCAAGAGTTTTCTGAGATGCAGAATATACAAATTCTGTATGTACTATTCCTTCTTTTTAATTGGAAACACTGCAATATTTTCCCTGTATTTTGTTTTTTAGTACAAAGGCATGCCTGTAATAATAACAAAATAATAAATTATTTTTTTCTATGCAGTCAGTTTGATAACAATAATTTCAGTGGCACATCCATCCCTGCTTCATATGCAAATATCTCCACGTTATTGAAATTGTGAGTTTAGTTTTACACATCTAACAAGTACACATTTTACCAATTTTAATTTTCTTTTACTTTGCAAAAAATTCACATTGTTAAGTCTATTTAAGATTCTATAAGAAGAAAATTATGAAAAACAATCCTGAAAAGAAAGGTAGAGGAAAAATGAGATATTATTCAGAATGCAATTCATATTTATGCGCCTATTTTTAATTTTTAATATTTATTATATGTGCAGGAGTATTCGGAATTGTAGCTTACAAGGAAGTATACCCGATGTGACTCAGATACCGAAGCTGGAATTTATGTATGTTTTAAGCACAAAATGTGTGAAATACTTGTATACATTGAAATTTAAAAATGCATATTCTAGTTAGCAGTTTTATTTGGAATATCATTTCAGAGATCTTAGTTGGAACCAGCTGACAGGGCCCCTACCTACCAACAA
Source organism: Carex pumila (assembly GCA_033356055.1). Taxonomy (NCBI): domain Eukaryota; kingdom Viridiplantae; phylum Streptophyta; class Magnoliopsida; order Poales; family Cyperaceae; genus Carex; species Carex pumila. The sequence goes on from JARJHM010000030.1 coordinate 705,642, forward strand.
GTTCTCTACCAATATTACAACCATGTAAGCGCATTTATTTATTTTGTTTCATTTTGTATTTTTATTATTTCTATTTTCATGTATTAACTATTTTTTTTCCTTTTTTTCTTTTTAGTGATGTGTCACATAATAAGCTCAATGGCACAATTCCTGAATTTTCTGGCCTCCCTAACCTACAGCTCTTGTAAGATCAGACTTTTTTAATTTAATTGAAGAACTAATCATTTGTTCATCTGAAAGATGTATTAATATGGATTTTAACTACTCCCAGGGCATTAGAGGATAACTTGTTTGAAGGCTCTGTTCCCTCGAACATATGGGACAATATGACACATTCCGCAAACAAGAGTGTTATCTTGTATGATCCTATGAATAAATTTATTATTGTTTGTACTTCTTACCTTCGTTATATACGATTCTTATAATATCTCTTTGCTTACAATTTAGGGATTTTCAAAATAATTCGCTGACAAATATCCCTGCAGATTTTGACCCCCCGACAAACGTCTCTGTTTTGTATGTCTTTTTCTCTTAGTTTCTTAGTCATTAATTTTCTTTTCAGTAGTTATTCAAGAATTAACTTGTAAAAAGATAAATATAAATTCTTACATTTTTTACAGATTGGCAGGAAATCCGTTATGTTCAAACACTACATTGTCAACTCCAACCAGATCATGCCAATATGAAACAATAACCCAGGTCTCTGGATCTGTACAAAACTCTTCGGTAAATTGCCCACAATGCCCATCAGATCTAGATTACGAACGTAACCCTTCATCCACACTCTCTTGTTTTTGTGCGGTCCCAGTTGGGGTCGGGATGCGATTAAAGAGCCCTGGTTTCTCTGATTTTCGCCCGTACTTGACAACTTTCGAGAAAGATTTGACTGGCTTGCTCGACCTCTATGTGTACCAGTTGTACATTGAACGGTACATATGGGAAAAAGGTCCTAGGTTGAATATGCAACTGAAATTATTCCCAAGTAATACGAGTTTGTTTAATACGAGTGAGATAAATCGGGTGAGGCGCAAGCTTGCCGGATGGGAAATTACATTGTTGGATATTTTTGGGCCTTATGAGCTCTTGAACTTCACACTCGGGTCTTATGCTGGTATATTCCTAATTGTAATATTCAATTGTTTATTGCCGGTTGTTAATTGCTGTTACTTGCAATCAAATTCTTTGTAATTGTTCATATTTTGCACTTTTTACTCTTCTCATGAAAATTTCTTTTCCTTTTATTATTTTGTCACATTGATCTGTTATATAATTTTGTATAGAATTATCAAGTGGCTCGCGTTCAGGATTAAGCACAGGTGCAATTGTTGGTATTTCAATTGGTGCAGCTGCAGTTGCAACTGCTGTTGCTGTACTCGCCACCTTTTTCATACTAAGGCGTCGCTGGAGATACACCTATGTGTCAAAACGTAGCTCGCGTAAGCTGCTTTACCCTCCTTCTGAACTCATGTTTATTTGAATTTAATAATAACAACCTAAACTGTTAGACTCTTCTTTTACAGTGTCAAGATTTTCAATGAAAATTGATGGTGTGAAATGCTTCACGTTCGAAGAAATGTCCAAAGCTACTAACAATTTTAGTGAGTCAAATGTAGTTGGTCAAGGGGGTTATGGGAAGGTTTATAAAGGAGTTATGGATGATGGTATAATAGTTGCTATAAAGCGGGCTCATGAAGAGTCGCTACAGGGCTCAACAGAGTTTTGCACGGAAATCGAGCTGCTTTCAAGATTACATCACCGCAACCTCGTCTCATTGGTTGGATTTTGTGATGAATTGGATGAGCAGGTTTTCACTTAACCCGGATAATTTTGATCAATGTTTTTTTTACCATATTATGTGTGACTTTTTTTTACTATTTGATATTTTTTGATAGATGTTGGTTTATGAGTTCATGCCAAATGGTACTTTGCGTGATCACCTTTCTGGTAATTATACTTCTTACTTCTTTGCATATGAAAATCTTATTTTTCTGTCCATATTTAGAAAATATTTTCTCCTATGCAACAGTTAAGGGCAACGAGCCTTTGAGTTTTCTTAGAAGACTACACATAGCACTGGGGTCTTCTAAAGGAATATTATATTTGCACACTGAAGCAGACCCGCCTATATTTCACCGAGATATTAAAGCAAGTAATATTTTGTTGGATTCCAAGTTTGTACCAAAGGTGGCTGATTTTGGTCTCTCGAGGCTTGCACCCGTACCAGATATTGAAGGAACCTTACCCGGTCATGTCTCAACTGTTGTTAAGGGAACCCCTGTAAGTGACAATTTATCCTTTTCCTTTTGAATTTTATGCGCCAAATTTAACTAAGTATATTCTTTTTAATTAACATGTTTTTTTTCTTTTTTCAGGGATACCTTGATCCAGAGTATTTCCTGACTCATAAGCTAACAGACAAGAGTGATGTGTACAGCCTTGGAGTCGTTTTTCTTGAGCTATTAACTGGGATGAGACCAATTGCTCATGGGAAAAACATTGTTAGAGAAGTAAGTTACTATTTTCATAAATTCTTCAAAATTAAGGAATGACTAGTAGAGGAGGGTTCAAATGCCTCTATTTTTAAAACTACAATGATTTAAAATTTAAATCTTGAATGTCAAAGCTATATATGATCTATATCATTTTCTCTATGCACATGTAAGAATCACGACATTTTTTATTTTGTTTTAATTAGTATCAAGAATTTGCAAAAGTACACCGATGTGATAAATCCTGGACCTTAATTTTACAACATATTGATTCATATTAAAATCAAAATTGAAAAGCGATAATTTTTTACGTGCATGTAAAAATAATAATATAGATCACATCTAGATGTTTTATTTTGATATATAAATTTTAGAATTTTTGTTATTAAAAAATTAAAAGCTGGAGGCACAAAAAATGGAGGGCATTTGAACTTTGCTTTGATTAGTATGCCGTCACATTATAAAAGGAAGATGTATTTTATATTATGCGGAGGAAACTTGTAAATCTAAACAAGTGACATCACAATTTGGGAATTATAGGTGAGTTTGAAGTGGCAGTCAGGCAATACACTGGAAGTAGTCGACAGCCGCATGGACCCATATTCAATAGAGTGCATTCAAGAATTCATCTCTCTTGCGCTTAGATGCTGCAAGGACGAGCCTGATTCTCGTCCCTCCATGTCAGAGGTTGTCAGGGAATTAGAGGCGATCTGGCGGATGATGCCTGATGCACATTCATTGACCACAGATGACTCGTCAGATCTGAACCCCAAAAAGATGTTACATTCTAATTCATCGGCCTCGTCAGTGATGGGCAACACCTTCCTCTCATCCAATGAGGCGAGTAGTCAAAACACAGAGAGAAGGTTGCATAATATCACTCCTCGGTGAATCCGTAGACTTCAGTTCTTTTTTTTCATAGGAGGATAGTTTGCTTGTGTGTTTTGGTGACAGTGCATGTAAAATGGATGTACATTCTGTTGATTAGGTCTGTTCTAGTGACTGGTGCGGATATAGAATTTTGTACAATAGATAAAAGATGTATCATCATAGAAATTGAGTTTTGAAAATACAGGTTGTAATGTGCTAAAATTTCAGAGAAAACATTCTTGGTTCAAAAGATTCTTATACAATACAGAATTCTATTTGGTATTCTATCTACAAGGACAATTTTTTGATGTTATTGCCAGCATATCGAGAAATTCATTGTTTATAAGCGCATCCGAGAATGTGCACATAAGAATCTGTGGCTTGGAGCTAAATAAATTGAAAGAGATTAAATTTTAGAATATTACATTTCAAGGGCCTCAAGGACAGCAAAGAAGACCCGTATTATTAATACAGTGAAATTTCAGCAATGATTAGATCCTCTCCGTTTCCAGCCAAGGTAAGCAACATGGGGTAAAGATAACGACAGAGTAGTTTTCACTTTATGCAGAGCCCCAAACTATAGAGTCAAAACAGCATTACATATGATTCGTGCTTTGTATGAAGGAAAAACTGATTTGTTCTCAGTTCTTTTTATGTAACATTACAGCGCTGCATTTGGTCAAGTCTCGTCTCGTCTGTCAGAACTCAAAGGTACAGATAAATAGAAGAAGAAAGTCCGACGAAAAATTATATTATTATAATTATTTGGCGACCTGTTTTAGCCCTTTTCATGCCTCCGTTATCACCAAAAGGAGAAACACTACTGCTCGTGGGTGCGGGCTCTCCTCTTAGAGAAGAATTTAACATCGCCAATTCTCTCAGCTGTTCTCTTGTAGAAATCCTGCGACTCACCCTAGAAAATAATCATACATGTTAACTATACAGAAATGATGATGTACTACTAAACAGGAATTATATTTATCAATGTGCCAGGTTGCATTGCATTTCCAGTTGTTGGTACCCGGGTAAAATGGTACTCAAATATAGGATAAAAGTCGAATTGTGGGACAATAGTTAAAAAAAAATGAGAGAATTAATTCCTGAGCCCTTATGGGTACCTATTGGTACAGCCCAAAAACCTCAACAGCATCCCTAATAGCAACATTTTGAAAGAACATGCATCCTAGTTCCTAGGTGACAAAAAGAGAACGCAAAATATAATAAAAATAATTTATAAACATATGTTATCAAGATGTATCAATATAAAATAGTGTAATTGAATTTCTCATCAACAAATAATTAATAAAAGATAAAATTACCTTAAGTTTTGATAATGTTGTGTTAATATTATTGTCTTTTAATCTGTTTACCTACCTCTACCCAAAATGAACACGGTTAAATCCGGATTAATAGTTAATTGAGACATGTTGACATAAAATATTTCAGGGCACAAAAAGCAATAAAGTTTCAAATCTTTCCACGTTGAGAAAAGAGTCCGCATTGTCTGCATTAACTCATACTAGCATCTTTTGAGTTAATATATATTAGCTGTTCAATTATAAACGGAGTTTATCCATTCTCTGTCTAAATTCTAAAACAGAGAGATTTTTTAACATTAGTGTGGATTTAATTCACACAAATCTTGAAAATGATCGGACGGTCCAGATGCATTAACTCAAAAGATTCTTTTTTGAGTTAATGGAGAGGATACGAATTCTTGAGGAGAGAAGTGGTCGTAAGCTCTGTTCAAAGCCACAAAGGTCATTTTCAAAAAAATAAAGGTTTCTAGGACTCTTCATCAGACCACCTCGTGCTCAGTGCTCACAGCTCATCCCATATCCACTTGACTTTTGCAACTTCACAAATTTTCAACAACACGAACCGTACCTCTCGCGCTCTCTCTCTCTCAGTCTCTCTCACCTCACATCATTTGGTCTCTGCTTTTGCTTTCCCTCGCTAGACGCGCCAAATTTTCATTTATTGTGTGATTACAAATTCTTCCCGGATCTTGACTGTATCGGGCTTGTTTTGGCCTCTCGTTCGTCACTCTCTCGCTACCTATTTCCCTCGGAAGGGAGGCTAAATCTTGTTTTCATGCGCTAGAATTGGTTCTCTTCTCTTCTCTTCTCTTCTGCATTTGTGCCTGGCGGCTGGAGGTATGTAATTCGTTTAATTTCCAACTTGCTTATACTTGATGCCCTCAATTAGTTGTACTTTTTTTTTTTTTTTAATTCTTGAAGTTTCACTTTGTTTGAAGCTGAGATTCTTTTCTTTTTCTTGTTTTGTTCGTGTGTAAATTGAGCAGGATGCTTATGTTGTGGGGTGTTAACTGATAAGCTATCGATAATTCGTCTTGTTCTTGAACTGTGGATAGTTGCAAAATAAGATATGACGACAGCTGAAATATTTCTTTCAATGTTCACTTTAATCTTTGCATTTTCATCCAATGTTTTTGTTTATGGAGCGCCCAGTACTGACCCAATTGAAGGTAATATCTCTGTTTTAGTTTTTAGTTTTTTTTTTTTTTTTAAAAAAGGCTTTTGCTTGCTCTGTAATATAATCTATCATTACTATTTGTTTATAGAATATTCGGGCCCATTTTAAAATTTGTACTTATTTTTTTCTTGGGCTTTGTGTTCACATGGGACCAAACTAGAACGATACCAACCCGATATTTTTAAAAATACTATTTTCGGAAAATTAATAAATCAAAATACCATTTTCAGAATTTTTTATTAAAAACAGTATGGCCGTTTCTATGGAAAGCGGCCACATATAATCGGGCCGCTTTGGTGGGCAGCGGCCACTGGAAAACAGAAATTTTCCTTTTTTTCCTTTTTTTTTTTTAAAACAGAAATTTTTTTATTATTTTTATTTTTTGTATTAAAATATTAGAAATGTTGCATATATTTCTTTGAATATAGATGGAATGCAATATAATTTGATTTATTAGAAAGACTGCAACAAATAACCCGGATCAATATTTTTCAGGCCGGATTTTTCGCGGCTGTAAGAAAAATTAATATATTTCTTTATGTGTTATTGGAAAAAAATAAAAATAATTAGATTTTGAGTTATTGATCCCGGTTCAAAAGTCACTTCTAAGTAATCCAGAAAATATTATGATCCTTCTAGTACATTTAATTTATAAAAAGTTGTATCTATTTTTGAAAAAAAAACTTTAATTTATTTAATGATTGTTTTTAAAAAATAATTCTCAAAATAGATATAATTTTTTATAAATTAAATGTAATAGAAAGATCACAATATTTTCTGAATTATCTAGAAGTGACTTTTGAACCGGGATCAATAACTCAGAATCTAAACATTTTTATTTTTTTCCAATATCACATAAAGAAATATATTAATTTTTCTTACAGCCGCGAAAAATCCAGTCTGAAAAATATTGATCCAGGTTATTTGTTGCAGTCTTTCTAATAAAACAAATTATATTGCATTTCATCTATATTCAAAGAAATATATTCAATATTTCTAATATTTTAATACAAAAAATAAAAATAATAAAAAAATTTCTGTTTTCAAAAAAAAAAAAAGGAAAATTTCTGTTTTCCAGTGACCGCTGTCTTCCAAAGCAACCCGATTGTATGTGGCCGCTTTCTACAGAAGCGGCCATGCTGTTTTTAATAAAAAATTTTGAAAATGGTGTTTTGATTTATTAATTTTCCAAAAATGGTATTTTTAAAAATTTCGGGATACCAACCCCTGATTTCATTTCTCAAATTAAGAAATAATTTATGTATATAATAAACTGGAACGGTACCAACCAATGGTTAGCAACCACCTCTCTCCACCATCCAAAACAGTAAAGAAACATATATATATATATATATATATAAATTTAAAAACTAATACAAAATATTATGTTTTCATTAATAAAATATCATTAGAATTTTTTTTGTTTATTAATATTATTATTAACATTAAATAATAAAAAAATACTCATACTCATACTAATATTAATAATAAATAAATAGAAGAAGGAGAAGATAAAAGTGAGAAAAAGATATTTAATAAGTTCAACTGGTAGAACGCCTGATTAGCACGTACTGCTACAGGTACCGATACTCTTATGCTGACAGCAAATTGTTTATTTGATTTTGAATTTTTTTATGTACAGTAAAAGCTTTAAACACTATCAGGAGCGCTTTGTATGATCCAATGAATAAGCTAATTAATTGGAATAAAGGAGATCCTTGCACATCAAACTGGACTGGTATTTTTTGTAAGTCGGTATCAAATGACAACTACCTTCACATAACTGAAATGTATGTACAGTACTTTCTATTTGTTAAATAACCATAGCAAACTTTTTTCGTTTATGTTTTAAAATAATTTATTATTGTTTTGCTTTTTGTAGACAGTTGTTTAAGATGAATCTTTCTGGAACTTTGTCACCTCAGTTCAGCAGTCTGCCACATTTGAAAATACTGTATGCTGTAAATACGAGAAATACTGATCGATACTAGTGACTAGTAAGTGAGGCTATGATACTATGCATAGCGCGGATTGGTCCGTACTATGGATCAATGTTTTTGTTTTCAAAGTTCAAACAATCAATCTGAGCCATTCAACATGATCTCCTGCAGACTAAATTTTATATTTTTTAGATAGGTAGAAAATCACTATTTTTGAATGTTCTAGAATCTTAAGATCAAGTGATTTTCTACCTATTTATAAAAATAGTAAAAAAAAATTTTAGAAAATGTAAAATTTGATCTACAAGCACATTTTCGTATGGAGATCATGTTGAATGATTCATGTCCATTTTTTTAACTTTGAAAATGGAGATATTAATCCATAGCACAAACCAATATGTGCTATGCATAGTACCGGCCTCACTCTATATGAATTGTTGTACGACTTCTTTACTAATGTAGCTGTTGTTCGCTGTATGAAGGAGTTTTATGTGGAACAACATAAGCGGAACCATTCCAAAGGAGATAGGCAACATCCCGTCCCTCAAGCTTTTGTCAGTACTTTTGCTTAATATAAAAAAAAGATGAACTTATTTATTTTATTTTTCTTTTTGTTGATGTTAACACTGAGAACCTTATATTCTTCCTTTTTTCTCTGTAGACTTTTGAATGGAAACCAACTGTCTGGATCTTTGCCAGATGAAATCGGAAATCTTCAGAACTTAGATCGATTACAAATTGACCTGAACCAAATCTCTGGTCCAATACCAACATCTTTTGCGAATTTAACCAGCATCAAACATCTGTCAGTATTTTTTCACTTTTTTAATATAGAGTTTTTTGACAAATATGTCACTATTACAAGTTTTTAAATGATGATACTTTCTTCCAGACACATGAATAATAACTCATTAAGCAGTCAAATCCCGGCAGAGCTTTCCAAACTACCGATTCTCCTACACTTGTAAGTGAACATGGTCCAATTTTCTCTATTTTCTTTTACATATTATAAATTTAAAACAGGTAAAAGAAAAAAATTGATATATTTGAATTCGAATTTAACAGGCTTGTGGATAATAACAATTTGTCTGGACATCTTCCCCAAGAGTTTTCTGAGATGCGGAATATACATATTCTGTATGCACTTTTCCTTCTTCTTTTTAATTGGAAAAACTACAATATTTTCCCTGTATTTTGTTTTTTAGTACAAAGGCATGGCTGTCATAATAAGAAAATAATAAATTAATTTTTCTATGCAGTCAGTTTGATAACAATAATTTCAGTGGCACATCCATCCCTGCTTCATATGCAAATATCTCCACGTTATTGAAATTGTGAGTTCAGTTTTACACATCTAACAAGTACATATTTTACCAACTTTAATTTTCTTTTACTTTGCATAAATTTCAACGTTGTTAAGTTTATTTAAGATTCTATAAGAAGAAAATTATGAAAAACAATCCTGAAAAGAAAGGCAGAAGAAAAATGATATATTATTCAGAATGCAATTCATATTTATGTGCCTATTTTTAATTTTAAATATTTATTATATGTGCAGGAGTGTTCGGAATTGTAGTTTACAAGGAAGTATACCCGATATGACTCGGATACCTCAGCTGGGATATATGTATGTTTTAAGCACAAAATGTGTAAAATACTTGTATACATTGAAATTTAAAAATTGCATATTCTAGTTAGCATTTTTATTTGGAATATCATTTCAGAGATCTTAGTTGGAACCAGCTGACAGGGCCCCTACCTACAAACAAGTTCTCTACCAATATTACAACCATGTAAGCACATTTATTTATTTGTTCAATTTTATGTTTTTTTAATAATTTCTATTTTCATGTATTAACAAAAAAATTTACCTTTTCTTTTTAGTGATGTGTCTCATAATAAGCTCAATGGCACAATTCCTGAATTTTCTGGCCTCCCTAATCTACAGCTCTTGTAAGATCAGACTTTTTTAATTTAATTGAAGAACTAATCATTCGTTCATCTGAAAGATGTATTAATATGGATTTTAACTACTCCCAGGGCATTAGAGAATAACTTGTTTGAAGGCTCTGTTCCCTCAAACATATGGAAAAATATGACATATTCTGCAAACGAGAGTGTTATCTTGTATGATCCTATGAATAAATTTATTATTGTTTGTACTTCTTGCCTTCATTATATAAGATTCTTATAATATCTCTTTGTTTACAATTTAGGGATTTTCAAAATAATTCGCTGACAGATATCCCCGCAGATTTTGACCCCCCAACAAACGTCTCTGTTTTGTATGTCTTTTTCTCTTTTTTTTTTAGTCATTTATTTTCTTTTCAATAGTTTTTTAAGAATTAACTTCTAAAAAGATAAATATAAATTCTTACATTTTTTACAGATTGTCAGGAAATCCGTTATGTTCAAACACTACATTGGCAACTCCAACCGGATCATGCCAATATGAAACAATAACCCAGGTCTCTGGATCTGTACAAAACTCTTCGGCAAATTGCCAACAATGCCCGTCCGATCTAGATTACGAATATAACCCTTCATCCACACTCTCTTGTTTTTGTTCGGTCCCAGTTGGGGTCGGGATGCGATTAAAGAGCCCTGGAATTTCTGATTTTCGCCCGTACTTGACAAATTTCGAGAAAGATTTGACTGGCTTGCTCAACCTCTATGTGTACCAGTTGTACATTGAACGGTACATATGGGAAAAAGGTCCTAGGTTGAATATGCAACTGAAGTTATTCCCAAGTAATACGAGTTTGTTTAATACAAGTGAGATAAATCGGGTGAGGCGCATGCTTGCCGGATGGGAAATTAAATTGTTGGATATTTTTGGGCCTTATGAGCTCTTGAACTTCACACTTGGGTCTTATGCTGGTATATTCCTAATTGTAATATTCAATTGTTTATTGCTGGTTGTTAATTGCTGTTACTTGCAATCAAATTCTTTGTAATTGTTCATATTTTTGCACTCATGAAAATTTATTTTCCTTTTATTATTTTGTCACATTGTTCTGTTATATAATTTTGTATAGAATTATCAAGTAGCTCGCGTTCAAGATTAAGCACAGGTGCAATTGTTGGTATTTCAATTGGTGCAGTTGCAGTTGCAACTGCTGTTTCTGTACTCGCTACCTTTTTCATACTAAGGCGTCGCTGGAGAAACACCTATGTGTCAAAACGTAGCTCGCGTAAGCTGCTTTACCCTCCTTCTGAACTCATTTTTATTTGAATCTAATAATAACAACCTAAACTGTTAGACTCTTCTTTTACAGTGTCAAGATTTTCAATGAAAATTGATGGTGTAAAATGCTTCACGTTCGAAGAAATGTCCAAAGCTACTAACAATTTTAGTGAGTCAAATGTAGTCGGTCAAGGGGGTTATGGGAAGGTTTATAAAGGAGTTATGGATGATGGTATAATAGTTGCTATAAAGCGGGCTCATGAAGAGTCGCTACAGGGCTCAATAGAGTTTTGCACGGAAATTGAGCTGCTTTCAAGATTACATCACCGCAACCTCGTCTCATTGGTTGGATTTTGTGATGAATTGGATGAGCAGGTTTTTAATTAACCCGGATAATTTTGATCAATGTTTTTTTTACCATATTATGTGTGACTTTTTTACTATTTGATATTTTTTGATAGATGTTGGTTTATGAGTTCATGCCAAATGGTACTTTGCGTGATCACCTTTCTGGTAATTATACTTCTTACTTCTTTGCATATGAAAATCTTATTTTTCTGTCCATATTTAGAAAATATTTTCTCCTATGCAACAGTTAAGGGCAACGAGCCTTTGAGTTTTCTTAGAAGACTACACATAGCACTGGGGTCTTCTAAGGGAATATTATATTTGCACACTGAAGCAGACCCGCCTATATTTCACCGAGATATTAAAGCAAGTAATATTTTGTTGGATTCCAAGTTTGTACCAAAGGTGGCTGATTTTGGTCTCTCGAGGCTTGCACCCGTACCAGATATTGAAGGAACCTTACCCGGTCACGTCTCAACTGTTGTTAAGGGAACCCCTGTAAGTGACAATTTATCCTTTTCCTTTTGAATTTTATGCGCCAAATTTAACTAAGTATATTCTTTTTAATTAACATGTTTTTTTTCCTTTTTCAGGGATACCTTGATCCAGAGTATTTCCTGACTCATAAGCTAACAGACAAGAGTGATGTGTACAGCCTTGGAGTCGTTTTTCTTGAGCTATTAACTGGGATGAGACCAATTGCTCATGGGAAAAACATTGTTAGAGAAGTGAGTTACTATTTTCATAAATTCTTCAAAATTAAGGAATGACTAGTAGAGGAAGATTCAAATGCCTCTATTTTTAGTGCCTCCATTTTTAAAACTACAATGACTTAAAAATTTAAATCTTGAATGTCAAAGCTAGATATGATCTATATCATTTTCTCCATACACATGCAAGGATCACGATATTTTGATTAGTATCGAGAATTTGCAAAAATACACCGATGTGGATAAATCTTGGACCTTAATTTTACAACATATTGATTCATATTAAAATCAAAATTGAAAAGTTATATTTTTTTACGTGCATGTAAAAATAATAATATAGATCACATCTAGCTGTTTTGTTTTGATATATAAATTTTAGAATTTTTGTTATTAAAAAATTAAAAGATGGAGGATCAAAAAATGGAGGCATTTGAACCCTCCTTTGATTAGTATGATGTTACATAATAAAGGGAAGATGTATTTTATATTATGCGGAGGAAACTCGTAAATCTAAACAAGTGACATCACAATTTTGGAATTATAGGTGAGTTTGAAGTGCCAATCAGGCAATACACTGGAAGTAGTCGACAGCCGCATGGACGCATATTCAATAGAGTGCATTCGAGAATTCATCTCTCTTGCGCTTAGATGCTGCAAGGACGAGCCCGATTCTCGTCCCTCCATGTCAGAGGTTGTCAGGGAATTAGAGGCGATCTGGCGGATGATGCCTGATGCACATTCATTGACCACAGATGACTCATCAGATCTGAACCCCAAAAAGATGTTACATTCTAATTCATCGGCCTCGTCAGTGATGGGCAACACCTTCCTCTCATCCAATGAGATGAGTAGTGAAAACACAGAGAGCAGGTTGCATAATATCACTGCTCGGTGAATCTGTAGACTTCAGTTGTTGTTTTGTTTCATAGGAGGATAGTTTGCCTGTGTGTTTTGATGACAGTGCTTGTAAAATGGATGCAAATTCTGTTGATTAGGTCTGTTCTAGTGACTGGTGCGGATATAGAATTTTGTACAGTAGATAAAAGATGTATCATCATAGAAATTGAGTTTTGAAAATACAGGTTGTAATGTGCTAAAATTTCAGAGAAAACATTCTTGGTTGAAAAGATTTTTTATACAATACGGAATTCTATTTGGTATTCTATCTACATGGACAATTTTTTGATGTTATTGCCAGCATATCGAGAAATTCATTGTTTATAAGCATCCGAGAATGTGCACATAAGAATCTGTGGTTTGGAGCTAAATAAATTGAAAGAGATGAAATTTTAAAATATTACATATCAAGGACCTCAAGGCCCTCAAATAAGGCCCGTATTATTAGTACTGTCTGAAATCTCAGATCCTCTCCGTTTCCAGCCAAGGCAAGGAACATGGGGTAAAGATAACGACAGAGTAATTTTGGCTTCATGGAGAGCCCCAGACTATAGAGTCAAAACAGCATTACACATAATTCGTGCTCTGTATGAAGGAAAACTAATTTGTCAATATCTTTACCTGTAACATGGTTGAAAGATCAGTCTATTCTTCTTTCAAAGATCAGTCAATGTATCAGATCAAAATTAAACATTTACATTGATCCGGTCGTGTCATGTAACAGGTTAAAATATTGTCTTCTGATTTTGATCACATGTTACTCTTATTTTAGTATCCTCTGGAAACAGGAATATTAAAATATGCCCCTTTTGGAATTGGGGAAACTGAGAAATGTGTTAGCCACCGACCAGCTGATGATTTATTTTGTTAACAAACTCTGTTAGTAAAATATGGAGTTAAACAATTAATTGAAATCTTCACGAATTACTGCAGACAACAAACAAACAAATTATACCAATTAATTAATTAACCAAAACTGAAAATTCTCACTAGCTTATTATTCAAGTAATACAAACATCTCGTTCTCAGTTCTTTTTAGATAGCACTTAAATAACAAAGAAAGAAAGATGAAGAAAAAAATAAATTGAATGTCTTGAGTTATGTAACATTACAGCGCTGCATTCGGTCAAGTCAAGTCTCGTCTGTCAGAACTCAAAGGTACAGATAAATAGAAGAAGAAAGTCCGACGAAAAATTATATTATTATAATTATTTAGCGACCTGTTTTAGCCCTTTTCATGCCTCCGTTATCACCAAAAGGAGAAACACTACCGCTTGGTGGGTGCGGGCTCTCTTCTCTTAGAGAAGAATTTAACATGGCCAATTCTCTCAGCTGTTGTCTCTTGTAGAAATCCTGCGACTCATCCTTGAAAATAATCATACAACATGTTAACTATACAGAAAAGATGATGTACTACTAAACAGGAATTATATTTACCAATGTGCCAGGTTTCATTGCATTTCCAGTTGTTGGTACCCAGGTAAAATGGTACTCAACTATAGGATTAAAGTCGAATTGTGGAACATCAGAAGAAAAAAAATGAGCGAATTAATTCCTGAGCCCTTATGGATACCTATTGGTACAGCCCAAAAAACTCAACAGCATCCCTAAAAGCAACATTTTGAAAGAACAAGCATCCTAGGTAACAAAAAGAGAACACAAAATATACCACAGGCTTGAGTAACTCCTCAATTATTTCTTGAGCATGTCTCAATCTCGCATCTATAACATTTGATGGTAACTCAGCTTCAATCAATATATGCAATGGATCATCTAAATGCTCATACCCTGGTCTCCCCTTAAGTTTCTCCTCCTGAATCAAAATAAAAAGTAAAAATAGAAACATAACCCCTTTTTAGCTTGATCTATTTATAATTGGAATGATCCTATAAAATCATATGTTATTTTATTTACCTTATCAGGGTCCTTAATGGAGCCTTTTCCTCGAATGTAAACACGACAACCTGTCGAAGCCTCCACCCGTTTTAGTGAATTCCCCCTTGGACCGAGAAGTCGTCCAACAAAATTGAACTAAATCCAAATAAAAAGAAAAATTAAAATCTCAACACAAAAGGCATTTCAGTTCAGAGGGAGGGAAACTGTTTCTTTTACACAAGACTATTAAACAGTTCACCACACAATAAGTCTTTTCTCGAACAACTATGAGATCAACATTTGAAAAATGTAAGTGGAATTATGAGCAAGATAGAATCTTAAATAAAAAAGTTAAAAAAAAAAAAGAAAGATAACATACATTTGGGTATGTGTCAACTGGTATTTCCAGACGCAAAATTTTCTTGACAATGTAAGAGTTAGGGCTTGGTGGTGCTCCTTGCCAGTCCATACCCATTCCTTGAGGAAACCCTAATCTCTGTTAAAGCAAATAATGCATATTCAATTAACCAAATATTCACAATTAATAATCAGAAGTTAAAAAATTTTAATAGAAATGATGTTTATGTTAACAATTGCTTGAATACCTCTGGCTGGGGCCCACCCCACACACCAAAACCAGTTCCACCAAGACTAGAGAGCCGATTGAAAGGAGAAGAAACCGGGCTTGGGCTTCCATTGAGGATCCGATCGTAATCGCCAACTCCATTATTTGGTAGCATGTTTGTTACTCTCATTAGTTCTGCACAAATACAATTTCAATTAATCAATTAAATAACTTAGCAATTTTTTTTACTGTCTGCTCAGATAAAACAGAAATATCATTAGCATACTGCATTGTTACATATCTCTAAATAGAACAGAAGTGTTAATTGGTACTAATATTAACAATTGTCTGATTTTGATTAATAGTTTGATCAGCTACCACTCTAGTTTAGTACCAAAGCAATAATCATACTTGATAGAGGATAGTTTTATTATTCTATATAGTACCATTTTCTCTGGTAGAAAAGAATGTGGTGCCAGTACTAATAGTATCTCTCATTATGGCATAAGTTAACTATGCCATTATGTCTTAACAGAAACAAATTAATGTTAAATTTTCAGCAACTAGCAATCTGCTTTCAGGTAATGAGCTAGCTACTCTCTGATCAAATAAAAATATGATTAGCATAAAACTCAGATTATTCCTGATAAAATAAATTCAATTAGGATATATTGCTTTCTTCAGTGCTAATCTAGCAAATAGCTATTTCATTGCAAAGAGGATAATTATTAGTAATGATTTATGTGAAATCAAATAGAATGAGCTTCAAAGGCATACAGAATCAAGATTTGATTATCAATTAAGAAAGGAAATAATGAACAGAGCACCAATGATATAATCTATAAAAAAGTTTGTTTATAAATCGACAGAACAATATGGAGTAAGATTTGATTAGGACAGCAACAAGAATTAATCACGGTAATATCAATTATGCAATTTATGGTAATTAAAAATTGCATTAAAAAGAAGTACCTTGACTCAACAACCGACTACAAATCGGAAGAACTTGCATAAAAGGACCCAGCTTTTGATGCTCCGCTAATAGCTCTGCCAAGTATTGACTAGACGAAATAAAGAGAAAATATGCAAATGTTAAACCCAACATTTAAAAATCAAATCAAGTCAAAGATTTCATCTTTGCTCTAAGAAAACGATATTTTTTCATCTCTAAGACTACCTTCCGATATCAGGGGTGGCTCTAATCTGTGGCGATAGGGTTCTCGCCGGAGAGAAGTTGGGGGTGGATAGCCCTGACATGGTTTTCTATAGAGAAAGAGGGGAGAGGGAGAGAGAAAAGGCAAGATTGGGATTAGACAGAGGCAGTAGCAAAAGCTGCTATTTTCGATGCTTTTTCTTTGTCTCTCAATGTAGGAACGACTTGATTTGTAGAGACTGTACAAATTTGCTCATACAAAATGAATAGGAAAGACCCAAAGAGGTAGTAGTAGTAGTAAATGGTGACAATAAAAATGTGTGGTTTGTTTTAGCTTTTAGGTTTTCGCTGTGCGTGGAGGCTATTAGGGATTTTGAGGAGGCGAAGTGTTGGTCTTTCGTAGACTTTTCACACTGTCACTGTGTGTGTGTGCGTGAGAGAGAGAGAGAGAGAGAGAGAGAGAGAGCGAGAGAGAGGGCTTAAGAGTTATTGCTCATTATGCCTAGACCCATTCCAAACCCTACCATTAGTAGTACGAATTCATATAACCTAAGTTAACATAATATTTGAATTTTGATCCGGACCGTCCGATATGTTTTTGCACGAAAATTAAAGAGATTCTGTGTATTACATCTGAGTAGGATTGGTTCAGAATTTAATTAGATTATCCGGATTCAAACTCTAAATTTGTGTTACCTCAGAGATCGGAAAAAATATTTTTCTTTCACCAGGAAACAAAATAAAGCTATATATACTCCCAGTACGGTTAGTATAACATTATTGTCATATAATATTAATTATAAAATTAATTAAATAGATTTCAAATGACTAATTTAAACCGTTCAAATCAATTTACTTTATGAGTGATGCGTTTACACACAAAAATTTATATTTTCGAGTTATTTTAGTATCAAATCAAACGGTAAAAATATTGAAAAATATATATATTCAAATTATCTTAAGAACTCACGCATTTAACTGCTTAATTTGATACTAAATAAATTCAAAAAATTATAAATTTTGCATGTAAACATACAACTAATGAAGCAGATCCATTTGAATAGTTTGGATTTATCGTTTGAAGTCGATTCGATAGATTTTGGAGTTGATGTTATAGAGACTGAAATAACACTAATGTTATATTAGCAAGACTTTATACTATATTACTATATGTGTATATTTTGACAACAATGATTCTAAAGTATATAAGATTAACGATATTCTCCAAATTAAGTAAAAGGATTTCTTAAGAATAAATTTAAGTTTGTTGGCAGGTTATTATTGTACATGTATTTTATTATATATTTTTCTAGTTTCATTTGATATTCTATTTTAAAAACGATTGAATATGAACAGTTACAAAATTAGAATCATTTAATGAGCAATAAATTTATATTAAATTTGATAATTTTCGTGTATAAAATATATATTTCATATGGATCGCATTAAAATGTCAAATATTATTATGACCTCGTAAAAAAAAACCATTAAATCTGTATTAGCTTTAATAAAAGACTACTAAATTTGTGGGTATCACAAGTTGATGATAAGTAATCACCTAAATTAAAATATGGAAGTGATAACAGCCGATTGAATGTGCAATTCAAAGAAATTAAATTTAGTAGTTGTCCTAATTTTTCATTTTCAAAGTCCAAACAGTCGATCCGCACGATTCAACATGATCTCCATATTAAAATATACTTTTTTTTAAAACCTTGACAATACGTGATTGTCAAGTATAATTTTTATTAATTAAAATGTAAAATACATCTATCGTTCTACATCCAAAACATCATCCAAACTACATCAACATATAAAAAAAACATCCACATTTAAACATCACATCTAACAACACAAACAACTAAAACAATAAAAGAAATAAACCATATCCTTTAGTGGTAAACACCGATAACCTTCAGTATTGGCTGGCTAACGACCAAAGAAAATGAGACATCTTTTTTTTTCTTCTTGTTTTCTATTTGGGTTACGGGAGGAGAAGGTAGGGTGCCATGGTGGTGAGAGTGGAAAGAGAGAGGAGAGCCGACGACTAGAGCTATTATCGCCAACTGTCCTTAGTTCTCCCAACGATGGTGAAGCAATAGAAGGTGCCAATAGACAAGAGAGATGAGTCAACTTTCTATTTTCCCGACGGATAGGTGCTGGGACAGGGGGCAGGAACGAGTAGCGTTTCCTAGTGGCTATGATTTTTTGAAGAGAAAACGGAGTGGACGAGAGTAGAAGAGGGTGGACGAGGTAATGGAGAAGGTAGAGAAGAAGAGGAAGAAGAGGAAGAAGAGGAGAGGCTTGCTGGCGGAGAGATAAGAAGAAGGAGATGGACGGAACTAAGAAGGCTTGCGGCGCA
Organism: Carex pumila; assembly: GCA_033356055.1. Classification (NCBI taxonomy): domain Eukaryota; kingdom Viridiplantae; phylum Streptophyta; class Magnoliopsida; order Poales; family Cyperaceae; genus Carex; species Carex pumila. The sequence continues at coordinate 724,534 of JARJHM010000030.1, forward strand.
AGATGAAAGAAAGAAGATAACAAAGGTGGCTAGGGTTTTCTTCTTTATAACAACACTCCATATTAAAATATATACTTAGAGATCAAATTTTATATTCTTTTGAAATTATATTTTGCTATTTTTTAAATAGACACAAAAAAAAAATTAATGGTCCAAAATCTTCAAAAAAAGCAGTGATTTATGCAAGAATAATATGAATTATTCAATTTAACTCTCAGAATAGCAATGTCACCACAAAAAACAATATATGATGCAAGTTTAATTAAGTTTCTACATCTACGTACTTAATAATCTAATTGTTACCCCCAAAATAGTATTTAATTTGAATGAAAATTAATAAATAGGTGATTGAATGTTCAGCATAACATTTCAATCGCTACTTTTTTCGTTTTTTAGAGAAAAAGAATCAAGCCATTCAAATTTCAATATACATAATGAATTATATATTCAGATTTCTAACCGTAACTTCTCACATAAAAAATATTATTCTTTACTTCTAAATCAAAAATTTTCTCTCCATAATTATTTTGACGACTTTTAGAAATTATTTTCAAAATTAGCGGATTTCACACAACCGAATCTGGGGTTCTTATCAAAATTGCGGCCATTTTTATTAATATCCCTAAAAAAAACTTAATTTTAAAAATGCCCCTGTGTGCACCTTTTTTTTAAATATGCCCTGACTGCCTGGACTTCAGGCGGCCCAAAAGCCCTGTGAGGCGCCAGCTCCTGGGGCGCCCCATAAGGCAAGTGAGGTGCCAGCCCCCAGGGCGCCCCATGGTTTTTTTTTTTTTTTTTTTTATATAGATCTTAGTATTTTGATTTGAAGAATTTTGTGAAGAAAAACGGATTAATCTGGACCGCACATCTTAATGGGTAATTTGACTAATCTGGACCGTCGGTTAAAGGATTTTCATGCAATTGACTACTCTGAAAATAAAATTCTCCGAGATAAACAGAGGTGCTTCGTAGTCTCAGACATCGCTCGCAGGGGGCTGCCACCCCCCGCATACTCCTAGAATCAGGCCCACATACATAACATTAAGAACTTGGCATTTATTATGGTTTTTATAATATATGTATAATATATATATAATATATACATACACACATACACACATACATATACATATACATATACATAAAAAATAAAATAAGTTTGAGGGATTAGAGATTGAGTGCGTATTTGCTTAGCCAAATGATAAAAAAATAAAATAAAATAAGAAGCCTTGCTGCTGCATATGTTCTCAGCCAGATGTGTTTCAGTACCTAGTTTTCTTGGGTTTAAGTTTCATTGAATTTGTTGTAAGAGCTGTACTACTTTACTGGTAATGCAACTAGGCTATTTGCCTTTTTCCCAAAAAAAATGTTGAATGTTCAAAGACTCAAATTGCTTTTCCAGGATAGCTAGTTTCTTGCCTTATTCTAATTAATTTTGAATAATGATGAAATTCAGGTGTCATTTATGTTTTTATTTAGTGTCAGGTTCTAAAGTATGAGGTATTTATCGTTCTCACTGAGAAATATATATGTGTAATTGTTATCTAGTGCTGTCCGTAAAAAGCAGTCATAACGGTAGCTTTTCATATGTATAGCTTAGCTAGGGAAGTGATAGTTTACCAAGAATACTATTTGTCCCTCGTATTTTATACGAGCTATAGCATCACTGGGCCCCTTGATAGAGTAAGGTTATCTGCTAGCAGTATAATTACAAGAGTAATTATATTTGATAATCTGCTCAAGATCAAGAAAAAATTAAGTTTGCAAGGATGACACACATCTACCTTGAAACTAATATGATAGCTATGAGACAAAAGAACTGACACAAGTAAATTGTTTACTGGATTGTGATATTGTACAGTACAGCATCATCTGTGTAATTGGATGGTCATGATGTATACTGCCAGATGCCGCTCATGATTATAGAAGTTAAAGCAGTTTTAACTCTATTTACCAATATAACACAGATCATATTGGGTCACACCATATAGGAATTAATCGGAGAATCTTATTGTCATTGATTATAAATGTCATACGGATGACAAAGCAAAAATAAAGGTTAATTTATAAACATACACGTTACATTGTATAAAAGTTAACCGGTTAATTTATAAATGTGCAGGACACGTTGTACAAGTTACCGAAATCAACAACCGCAAGAAATATAATTATTCAGAATAATTATACGAATATTATTTGTATTCGGGCCGAGGGCATTCGGGTCTTTTCAGATTCGTCCTTATCTGTATGACACGTCATCGATCCTATCCATACGTGCTCTGCATTATTATAAATAAAAACAACAAAAATAATATAATGGTTGTTGGCTCTTGTTAATTGTAAAAATTATATATGGTTCACTGAATCAGTGGTACACTTTTTCAAGAGTGAGTCTATGGTACTATGCATATCACGGGTTGTTACCGTGCTACGGCTCTTGATAAGCATAAATTATATACATAATCGATCTAGATTTTATCATAAAACAACCTTAAATATCTTGTATTTTTAATATAAAGTGATTTAAATACACATAGAATCAAGTTACTTCGGTTGTTTGGCTTTTCATTGCAGGAAATGATGAAAAATGGCGAAAATATCCCTCAATGCGGATCAATCTACCCGCAGTGCGGATTAGTCAAGCCGCACGGAGTACTTAGCCGCATTTCTAGCATCCAAGCATTGCACAGGAAAAAGTCCGAGCGTAGTGCGGATTGATACCAACCCGCAGTGCGGATTATACAAGCCGCACTCAACACTTAGCCGATTTCAGAGACTTCAGAGAAGTAGTTTTAACCCGCAGTGCGGGTCAGCAATCCGCACTGCAATCCGCATTCAACTAATTCACAGGAGCTAAATAAGAAAACTTGGAGCCAGTGCGGATCAAACAACCCGCATTGCGGATTGGGTAAGCCGCACTGGACCCGCAGAAAGCCAAAAATTGCACGGTTTTGACAGTTTTTCTATTTTTGGCACCTCATGGACGTGTATTGCAGTTAAATGTGGACAGGGAATCCTGGGAAACAATCCAAATATAGCGCCCACTAACTCCACTTTCTAGGCTCTGAATTGGACATGATCCTTGGTTATAAAAGAGGGGATCTCATCTCATCTCATAGCATCTCTTCCCATTCAACATCCCTCAATTCTTTCATTCTCTCTCTACACACACACACAATTCTTAGCGATAAATTCTGGAGAAAAGGAAAGCTTTCAGCCAAGGAGAAGAAGAGTTTCCTGAGCAAGAAGTCGGCAAGATAGAGGTTTTTGATTTGTCAAAGGGTGTAATTACTTCCTTTATTTCATTTCTTCTTACTTTGCCAATTTTTGTAATGGATCTCTCCATGAGGGAGTAGTTCTCTCTCTAGAGGTTTAGGTCAATGCATGAACTTGTTTAATTCTATTTTATTCGGTTATTTGTTTTCATTAAGATTGTTTTATGGGATTTGATGTTAATTTCTGTGATTTAATCATTTGTGTTAATTACATAGTTAGTACTTGAATTGTAGTATCCCGTTTTGGATTCGAAAGAACCAAAATTGACTGTGATCAATAGGATAGTACCGAATTATGAATGCAAATACCCTAGGTTTAGATTAAGATTGTAACCAATTTAATATAAGCCGGAACTATAGAAATTAAGGTTAGGAATTTGGTGAAGAACCTAATCGAGAAGCCAAACCCTAATTAGGACATCTCACTTTGAATTGGGTATTGGTATGATGGACTTAATTGCGAAGTACCAATATTTGAGGAGAAGAGAGACTACAAGCGCTCAATGGGTCTAGGTAGCTAGGGTAAGGAACCTAATCGAGAAGTCTGAATTACCTAGGCACGTTGTTAATTTACGAAAGTAACCCTTAATAACATATTAGGTTAGAAACCTCGTCAAATCATACATGAATTCAAACAAATACCGAATTAATAGAGTTAGCAAGGGATTGTAGACCGAATACCCCTAGATCTTCTCATCATAAAAGCAAAACAATTCCTTTCTTTTACTTTCATTTACTTTTATTGTTTTAAACTCTCTATTCGGGTATTGAACCCAAATTTAGGAATTGTTAGAACAAACCCCCCAATTTACTTTTACTGCACTTTACTTTATTTTATTTTTCTGAAATTTATTACTAAAGTTTAAACTAAGTTTTTATCATACTCCCTGTGGATCGATACCTCAAATACTACTTTGATAGAATTGTGCACTTGCAATTCAATTCAACGTGTGTTAAAGGTTTAAAAAATACATTATTGTACTGAAACTTGGCACCATACCCTTTGGACGCATCAGCTCTATATTCGATTTTTCAAATCCTAACAGTCAATCCAAACCGTTCATCTTGTTCTCCATATTAATATGTGTTTGGAGACCAAATTTTACCTTTTTTTGAAAAAATTTTACTATTTTTTTAGATATTTAGAAAATCACTTGATCTGAAAATTCTGGACCATCCAAAAACAGTGATTTTCAATAAATCTAAAAAATAGTAAAAAAATTTTAAAAAATATAAAATTTGATCTCCAAACACATATTAATATGGAAAACAAGATCAACGTTTCTGATCGACCGTTAGAATTTGAAAACTCGAATATAGAGCCGTAGCACAGTGTCAAATCGTAATATGCATAGTACCATAGACTCACTCTTTTTTCAATATTCAGTTAAAAAATATATTTCTTCAATGAATTGTGCATAATTGATTTAACTTCTTTTTTTTTTTTGGACTGAAGCAAAAGTGTATGTGTATGTGTATGTGTATGTAGGTGTGTATGTGTGTATGTGTATATGTGTATATGTATATGTCAAATTATAATTGTAGTATGGACTAAAGCAAAAGTGTATGAGTATGTGTGTGTGTGCGTGTGTGTATGTTACATTACGAAATTTTTATAATTAATTCTTAATGATTTAAAGGCAAGAATAGATAAATCATGCTAACAAAATAGAAGTTTAAACCTTAATTAAGGTTCCCCTAAATAAGTAAGTTAAATATGAATCGAAACCGCGTTGAAATTTTGAGATTTTATAGGCTCAGTGCGGATTGGTTAACCCGCACTGCGGGTTGGTGCATCCGCACTCATGCAATTCTGTGTTGGTCTGAATTTTTCTAAGTCCTCAGTGCGGATTGGTTAACCCGCACTGCGGGTTGGTGCATCCGCACTCATGCAATTCTGTGTTGGTCTAAATTTTCCTAAGTCCTCAATGCGGATTGATTAACCCGCACTGCGGGTTGAATGCATCCGCATTAGGCTCGGACTTTTTCTGAAATTCTGTCAAAAATTTACTAAGTTCCCACTGTGGGTTGTTTCTGTGTTAAATTTCATATTCTGAAAACTAAGTGCTGAGTGCGGGTTAGGTAACCCGCAGTGTGGATTGGTTAATCCGCACTCAGGGTGATTTTTGCCCTAAAACTCAAATCCAATTTCTCTCTCTCTCCCACTTCGTTCTTTCCACCATTTTCAAGTAAATTTCTGCCAAGAGAGAAGAAAAAGAAAGAGAGAGTTTATGTTCCCTCTCAAACCCCGATTGTTGCGAGAAATCGAAGTCAGGACCGAGTAAACGGCCGTGGATCTCTCCTAGCTCTCCTATTTGGTATTTCTTTCTCTTCCCGTTTCTCTCGAAAAACTCAGATTTCTCGATTTCTCATATTTTCGTTTTAAACTCGAGATTTGTGTTCGAATTGCTCGAGGACTAGTTCCTCTACACCCCTTGCTTGTTTATTTTCAATATTTTCCCGATTTCTTTCCGATTTGAGGATTCGTGATTTCTAGGATTTTGAGCCAAAACCCAAATTGAGTATAATCGTAAATTGATTTGTTTAATCCAACTGATTAGACTCATAATCAGTGAGGTTGCCTCTTGATCCTGAATTTCTAGAACAATTAACGGCTGAATTGAGGTTTTGACCAAATTAGGGTTAACCAAATGGTAAATTGAATTGAACCGAGAACCAAAGTAGTGAAAATATGATTGAACGGTAACCTAATTGGAATTGTTTAGGGTTGAGAAGTACCCTGAAGTAAATGGGGTGATTTTAAAGGTTTTTAAGTAAGAAAGAAGGAACCGAACAGAATCGATACCGAAACATAAGAACTGATTTAGGACTGTACAAATCCTAAGTAAATGTATAGACCACTGAACCCGAATTAAACCTAGTATACGTGTAATATAGGCGTAGGCTCGGTCGAGCAAGACGTTGCGAGACAATTCGAGACGCCCGATCCGTAACTAAGCGGTACGCTCGTCTTAAACAGGTGCGGGATTCTTGGACTTGTTTGATACTTTATTTTCAGGAATTAAACTGTTTATTCGTTTGTCATGTTGAATATCATTGATTGCATAATTGAATTGTGTAGAGCATTTGCATAGCCCAATCAAATTAAACTCGAATTGATGTGACTTGAGTGATTTGCATGCCGGTATGGTTGTAGGTTGTGTCGATCTATTATGATCTGATTTGATTGAAAGTCACCACAATTGGATTTGGATATGTATGTGAATGGATTTACGAAGTTAAGCACTTGGATCCAATGAATTTGCCAAGTCGGGCTGTATGCTGACTTGGATTCCCAGGATCCTAAATGGCCTTAGGTGAACGGCCCTCGATATTCCTAGTACCGGTTGGGACGAGGGAGGGTGATTATGTGATGATATGTGATATGTTATGATATGTGATTTGAGGTCGTGGGTGACTTGTGTAACGTCTGTGGCTCGGTGGTATTCTCCTACGTGTTGATGCATTTGGAAAGGTCAATTGAATATTACGACTATTGGAATGATTCCAACGAGGATTTTCTTTATATGATTCGAACCAGACCTTAATAAACTGTTAAGCCAAGCGATTGCAGATGGGTGTCAGACAAAGGGTCCAGCGATTGGCCATCTGTAGGTGTCAGTAACCCTACAGATGTGGGTTTGATAAAGGTTTAGCTCGAAAGAACATCTGTAATTGCTACAAGCCCTAATGAACTGAGTTATGAATCGAGTTAAGCCAAAATATATGTTGTGTTTGAAATTCATCTTGGAAATTCCGTAAACTGTGTTGCAGGTTGATTTAACTGTTGTCGTGCATTGGCATTTTGTTATTTATGATTATATGTATCTGTTTGCATTGTTTATTGTTTAGGTTTCATTTTTGAATATAGAGTTTGATTGCAAGTCCAATAGTCTGAATTGTGGCAAATTCGCACTGAGAATTTATTCTCACCCCCTCTTCCCGATTATTTTCAGGTTTATTTTGCGGACGCAGCAAATGAGGATATTGGTAATGCATATAAAAGATCCACTGCATTGCGTGTATATGTGACACTCGATAGATACACGCGGCAAGCTGTCGCATCCGGTGGATTTGGGGTGTGACAATGTATGTGTATGTATGCGGGGGGCGGCAGCCCCTTGCGAGCGATGTCCCGGAGAATTTTATTTTCAAAGTAGTCAATTGCATGAAAATCCTTTAACTGACGGTCCAGATTAGTCAAATTACCCATTAAGATGTGTGGTCCAGATTAATCTGTTTTTCTTCACAAAATTCTTCAAATCAAAATACTAAGATCTATATATAAAAAAAAAAACACCATGGGGCGCCCTGGGGACTGGCGCCTCACTTGCCTTATGGGGCGCCCCAGGGGCTGGCCCCTCACAGGGCTTTTGGGCCGCCCGAAGTCCAGGCGGTCAGGGCATATTTAAAAAAAAGTTGCACACAGGGGCATTTTTAAAATTAAGTTTTTTTTAGGGATATTAATAAAAATGGCCGTTAAAATTTCAGAGAGCTAGAGAATCTTGTCAGTGTCGGCACACAAATCTTAACCTTGTTTAAAAAATATCAAAACATTGTTTTGTCTATATCGTATTTTAAAAGAACAACATAAAAAACTTTCGGTTTTAAAAAGTTTAACAAATCTATATTACAATTTTTATTAAATATGATTGAGATAATTGAAAATTTTTGTTAGCACGAGATGAAAGAGCATTAGAACAACGTGACAAGCTTTTGTTTTAAGTTGAAATGTAAATGTAAAAATATGAACAATCCTATCATAAACCTAAACACACACACACATAGATAGATAGATAGATAGATAGATAGATAGATAGAGAGAGAGAGGGGGGACTAATATACAAACGTTTGTTTTTGGACTCGGGAACAAACGGTTCGGTTCTCCGATTTCCAAAGTTCAAACAGTTGATCCAAACAGTTAGATATTTAATTATATTAAAATGTGCTTAGAGACTAAATTTTATATTTTTTTAATTTCTTTTTACTATTTATTAAGATGGTTTGAAAATTGCTGTTTTTATTAAAATTCTGCACCATTTGAAAACAACAATTTTCAAACCATCTTAATAAATAGAAAAAAAATTCCAAAAAAAATGTAAATTTGGTCTCCAAGCACATTTTAATATATATTGAATATCGAATGGTTTGAATCGACTGTTTGGACTTTAAAAATTAAAGAACCGAATCATTTTTTCCTGAGTCCAGAAACAAATGTTTATATATTAGCCCCTCTCTCTCTATATATATATATGAACAATCCTATCAGCTTAAATTAATGGTGACACTGAAGGAAACTCATGTGCAGCACCACAGTGCATATGTGGTAAATTTTTAATTTTACATAAATTAATGATAAAATAAGAATTTTGAAGTATTGAGGTGGTAATTAAAAAGTTCTAAACTCTTTGGATGAGTGAAGAATAGTCACTAGCTCAGATTACCACTATTCCGAGCTACTCCTGTGCGTTTGAGTGTGTTTGACTTAGTAAATATTAACTATTCTTTATTTTTTTTTTCTTGTGGATTTTCTCACTGTTCTTTATTTATAGCAGCTAGGTGAACAACATGTATGTTTATTGTTTAATACAAGGAGTGACTGTTTATTCAAGAATAGACAGTGTTGTGATGGGAAAGTTTGTTCTGTGACTTATTCTAGAATAGACCATTTGTTAAGTTTCTGGTTGCTATGGTCGCATAGATCTGACTGGACATACTAGCAAATAATTGAATTCGGATCTGGTTATCTGGTACAAGACATAATCAAATTAGATCTCAACTGTTTAGTACAAATCTGTACGAATCTTAAAGCGAAATTCATAAGTTCCTATTATGACATTTGATTTAATTTTAATGAAAAATAAAATTTTAAAAAACAACATATAGTAGATTATTATGAATATTTGATGCTAATCAAAATAACACTGAAATATAAATTTTTATGTGTCAAAAATTGCTACACAGTAACACAAACGGCATATAATAGTTTTCTACTGATATCTGAGTTTCAGATTTTAAATCATGAAAGCTTTAAAATTTATAATACAATGAAAATCAATGATTTAAATAGCATTTATCCCGTCATAGTGGCCGGGTTAAAAAAATTGCGCTATACCCAAATAGCGGCGCTATTTGGACATAGCGCCATAGTTTTTATGAGAGAAAAACACTATAGCGGCGTTATTTAGAACACTAATGAAAATATTTAAGATGGAGCATTTGATATTTTCTTATTATTGTATGAGACCGCTTGACAATTTTTTTTTATTTTTATTCTTCTCAAAATCAAGAGATGCATTAAAATAAATTAGAAAAACAACAACTTGCCTTTTTAAAACAATTTGGAAATTTCAGAAGGAAATATATATAGACTCATGAGAAGGGATCCAATTACAATAATTTAAAAGTTACAATATCTTACAACATCGTTTTTTTTTATTTTTAAAGTCCAAATCGTCGATCCAAACCGTTAGATATTCAATCTATATTAAAACGTGCTTGGAGACCAAATTTTACATTTTTTGGATTTTTTTTGCTATTTATTAAGATGAGTACAAAATCGCTGTATTTATTAAAATTCTGCATCATTAAAAAACAGCGATTTTGTACCCATCTTAATAAATAGCAAAAAAATTCCAAAAAATGTAAAATTTGGTCTCCAAGCACGTTTTAATATAGATTGAATATCTAACGGTTTGAATCGACGATTTGGACTTTGAAAATAAAAAAAAAACAATGTTGTAAGATGTTGTAACTTTCAAGTTGTTGTAAGTGGATCCCTCCTCATAGACTCATTTCATCCCACCTGCCCTGCAAACTTGGTTAGAGATTTTAACAAAGCAGCTTTGGCTTTACAGCGCAAAAACCATATACACAGTTGTTTTTCTATATTCCATTTGCTGCGTGAAGTCAAAACTACTCCGTTAATAGGGTCACCCAAATTTTGCAGTAATATATCATCTCCTATAAATATGGTACGTAGATCGGTAGATGTGGCCATCAATGGCCATGTAGCCATGAACAGTAGCTTGAAAATTAAACATAAAAAGGCAAAATGGGTCCAGTAACTGGAGATAGAGAAACTCGAGTTGCATTGCTTTTCATGTTCAAGCAAAAGAACGAGAGGTGGAGCCCAGTAATTAGACATCTTGGTGTATTTTTAGGCAATCTTTTGGTGGGTCTTTTTGCTGTCCTTTTCTCCAGCAGCATGAATAAATCTAATTTTGGTATCAACGAAAGATGAAAGATGAGCATTTCTTAATTTATTTTATTTTCTGAAAATTATCATATCTTTCAGGTTCATACAAAAAAAAACCAGGAACTTGTTAATTGTAGCATTTTTTTTCTTTAAATAAAACTGGAACCTGCCCGCACCGCTTACGTCTATGCGGTCTCGAATGGTGCACAAACACCGCTGAGTTTTCGCTTTAGCCTTTTCTAGCATTAACTGCGCTACACAGTACACACCGTAGGAAATGGTGGACCAGGTGCAGTGACATTTTATTTGTAGTACATTTTACTTTTGTTCTTTTCCGGAAAGAATGCCATTGTAATGTTGCATGGATTCTAATGTAATTTATAAAAAAGAAATAGAATTTTTTTTTATGTTGTATTTCAAATATTTTTATTTTTCTATTATTATTTATCCTTTTCTCTCTTATTTATTTTGATAGAGGAGCCTCTAAAGTTCAATGAAAATTTTTAGAAGTAATACATTTATTTTTATATTTATCTATACTTAAAAGCATCTACATCACATTAATTCAAATGAGTTTTTAAATAACTGTTAACTACTTTTAAAAAATTAAGGTCTCTAAAGTTTTTAACTTTCACATCTCTAAAATTAATTTTAAAATTTCTATTAAGCCACGTCATCAATAAATTAAAAATTAAATATAATTTGAGTCTATTATTTAGTCAGCATGGAGTTCATAAACAATTTCTTAATAATAAACTTTGTTGTATAGTTTCTAAATAAAAAAATCTTACACATTTCTGAAACTTTATTAGAAACTGCCACATCAAATTAAAAACTCTCATAATACCACCATGTACCACCATGTAGCTGATTTTAGTGTACAGTTCATCGTATTAATTTTTATTTTACAGGTTTACAATATATGGAAGAGATATTTGTTTGCATTCAAAATTTGCTATACAGGATTTTTTTTTCTTTATATAACATTGTCTCATTGCAAAAATTCATTTTTTTCCAATAAACATTTATTTTGGAGCAAAGTCCGAAAAAACAACCCTAGTCTGTTTCATTATCAAAACAAGCTATGGAAACAAATAGAAAATTAATTTCAGGTGCATTGTATATATTATCCTAGAAACTTATATTTTTTATTTTCTTAATCTTATTTTTATTGAAAATCATTACTGCTTATATGAATTTCCAACTATCGTAATAGTTAGGAAGACATGATTAAAATATTCTGCTATTCGAGATTAATCAATACATTACAATAAAATTAAAAAAACTAAACTAAATAATATCAATAAAAATTATAGTTTAGGAGTTGAGAACCAATCTTCAGTCTAGTAAAAATGTAATGTCTACTAGTTGAAAAGCACTCACATGATCACGTTTATTGAGAAGCAATACTTAGGTTGTGCTCCACAAAATAACAAAATAGAGGTCAAACCTCATTAATGAAAAGCACAGGGAGGTGAACGATGCTATTTCATCTCATCTCCACTCCGATTTGGGAGTAAAGGATTTTGCCAAAATTCAATGTAGCATTTTTCTCCGCACAATGTCATTCTCCTCCGCTCGCTCTCCATTTTCACCTCTTCTGGAGTAGGTGTACCGCCCGATCAAACGTGGTTTGGTGAAATCTCTACTCTGTATAGTGAATCTTGCTTCTCCTCCGTACCCCCAACTGGCGTAGGCTCTTAAGAAATATTCATATTGTGAGAAGTCATATGTTCAAAACTCAGATAGAGGATTTCTAGTGATTATTAAAAACAGTAAGTTGACTTGATCCCAACTTTACTCAAAAAAATTATAGTTAAGGACTTTATTATAATTAAACAAAATGCTACAAAAAATAAGTGATGAGATTTATTACTAATATTCAAAAACTATGAAGTGTTTATTCAATGAAAATGCACGAAGGCTAAATTTAAAAATTATGAAGTGTTGGTAAACAATAAAAGGAATGATTAAATAAATAAAAAATTCACCTTAAAGAGTTCAAATTGAGTTCGAGTTATTTCATGTTACCGATCAGTGCACCGAATTACCAATGTTGTAATCATGCATCTTGAAAAAAAATTAAGAGGTCGGATCCATTAAAAGATTTGACAAACCAAATGTATCATAGGATATAAATTCTGATAAGCTGAAATTATCATGAAATTTCACAGTGGTGAACCCAAAAGACGCAAAAGAAGCAGCCGACTAAAAAAAAAAAAAAAATTCTGACGGAAAGAGTTTACTTACTCTATAAGTGAAAAACTTAAAGTGGAAGAGGAACGGAAAGAAGAGAGGATGAACTTCTTTCAGAAACTTTCTTATTTTGTTCATCTCGATATGATGTACATGTAGAGAGTGTAGGAAATTTTTTATCTATAAACATATTATATTGAGACGTACGAAAATATAAAGAATATCTCATTTTTAACAAATATAAAAAGAACTGACTCATTGAGTTCAATCTAAAATTTTGAATTAGACTTAATAGTTCAAATTCATTGTCATTTTTTTTTTTTAAAATTAGACACTGATGGAAAAATCTAGAATATGGCCGTCACAAAAAATCAAGTGAGAATTGGATTTGCTTCATTGGGTCCAATCCAAGTTAGTTCTTTTTTTCTTAACTGCAAAAATGTGGAAATGACTAAATTTAAAAAAAAAAATTAGATCGGACTCATTGAGTCTGATTCACTTCTGACTTGATTAAATGTGGCACTCATATTCTCATTTTCTAATGTTTACAAAAAAAAAAAAAAAGTGACAGTGAATCTGAACTATTGAGTCAGATTCAAAATTTTAAATCGGACTCAATAAGTCAAATCTTTCCATATTTATCGAAAACAAGGTACTCTTTTTATTTATGTACATCTTAATTTAATAATTTCTATGATAAAAATTTCTCAAAGTATAACTCGTTTTCTTCTCTTTCCTTCTTCTTTTATTACACAATCTTTTTGTATAGCATATCTAAAGGTTAATTCTCAACAACTTTTAAAAAAACTTTTGCTGTCAAATACTAGAAACTAGAAAGCAAAGTTACTATTATTGTTATTAAAAAAAATCAGGAATGACAGAAAATATCAACAATGTCAATTTTATAGCTAAAGCAGATTGCAGCTTAACAATTTTGTACGAAAGAAAGGTCGATTTCTACAATTAGGTGCATTTAAAATATATATTTTGAAAGGAACGTAAATTTAATAATTTGTACCACATCTTTTTCTTTTGTCATAAATGTCCCCTGATCTCTGATCTCATAAAATCAATTTGTCTAATTTTTTTTTTATGATAGTTTATTTAGTTGAATTCTATATGTGTAATCTTTCATATGATGTTTTGGTCTGATGAGTCCAAATCGGCTGAAATTTCAACTCAGATTTTAGGACCCTGAAATTTGAGACTGGAATTTCAGTGGATCCTAATTCTTTTGTTTATGTGCTGAATATCAAAAGACAATCCTAAATAAGTAAGAATTAGTTTTTGATAGAATGATAAAGATAATGTTTTATGTGTGAGATATTTTATAGATATTAAATATTTAAGTAATTTCACCTTTGATTCTTTACTTGAAATAAAAGATCCAAGTAGAATTAGGTCTTAGGAATTCAGTCATGCCTGAATTTTGTTTTACTTTTATTAATTTTGCCTTTTTGGTCACACAAAAAGTTGTTTTTTTTTTTTTACTCATTTTACCTTTTTGGGCACACAGAAGATAATTTGAATTCAGATTATATTAACAATGAATTCATAGAACAACCGTGATCAAAATTATCACTAGGAGAAATTAAGAAATGGTTTACTTATCAAAAAAATAAAATTTTGTTGCTCCCTGCTCGCTCATGGTACGAATCATGTATAGAAGTATAACTTATGTACAAATTATTCTGATAAAGATAGAAGTATACATATAATTTAAGTTTGCATAGAATTGACATTATATATAATAAATGATGAAAAATGAAAAATTTATAGTTGGTAATTTTTTTTTTTAAGAATTGCATTGTATCCTAACCATATCAAATACATATATTTTAAATAAGAGAATAAAGAGAATCATTCTTTGATCTTAGTGATAAAGACAATACTTTCTTAATAAGAAAATCTTTTATAAATATTATAAATTTATAATTGAGTAACTTAACTTTTAATCTTTACTAACAATAAAAAATAAAACATAACAAAATTAAGTAAAAAGAGAAAAAAAAATACACAGATAAAACCATAAATTCACCAAACCACCCCACCTACTACTAAAATCACATTTGACTTTATAGTTCCGTCTCATATGAAATTCTTTTCTGAATAAGACGCAATCTAACAACATATCATTAAATTAGATTACATCTTGTATTATTAGGGGTGTTCATCGGATTCAGTTTAATCGGTTTTAAATTGAACCGAGAGAGTTCGGTTTAAACTATTTTGTTTTATTTTTTTTCATTTTTTTTCTGGTTGTATAAATCAGTTTGGTTTAGTTTAGAAATTTTAAAACTTGTTAGACCGAATTGACCGAAATTTTTAAACTTGTCTCTGTCAAACATTAAAAAAATTCAAAACTAAAACACAATGTATATTATTTGGTTCAACTTAAAAGCAGTTAAACCGAATCAAACAAAATTTTAAATCTATATTAAAAAGAATCATAAAATTAATAAACATATTTTTATTTTTATGATTAATCTTCTTATTTCGATTCAGCCGAACAAATTAAAATCTAATTTGATTTGTTCGGTTCGGTTTTAATTTGATCAGCAAGTTTATTTTGTTCAGTTAGATTTTATTTCATTTCGGTTAATTCGGTTATATTTTATTTCGGTTTACCCGAACCGAACTGATGGACACCTTGTATTTGTATTGCTTACTATAATCGCAAGGCGTGGTTATATTTTATTTACCGTACGTATATTTAGATAGGTCAACAAAATTTTAATGCATGTTAAATAAGTAAATATACATGAAAGTACTTTATAATCCTATAATTAATATTTTATAAGTTATTATCTTGAAAGATGTGTTATTAATGATATACTATTTTTAATTATGAAAAAAATCATTTAACTTTTTCTATAATTTTTGAATTTTTTTTACAATGTTTTTAGATAAAATATTACTGTTTTTAGATGATCCAGAATATTATGAATCAATAGATTTTTCTACCAATCTAAAGCAAAGTAAAAAAAAACTCTAAAAAAATTATATAAAATTTGGTCTCTACATAAATGAATACAGATACAAAAATGTCTCCATCCATCCACCCAATTTGTACCTTTTGCATTGATGTTAGGAGTCTTTTGAAACTCTTCTTCATGAATTGTCTGTGCTGCTTTATTTTCACTGAATCATTTATGCAAGTTATTCTTTTAACATTTGTCAATAGAGAGACTGAGTCAGACTTATGAATTATAAAATCAGATACATTGATCATATAAAATTTTCATATTAAAAGTAGAAGTTAATTTACAGTATTCATGACAATTTATTTTAAATTATATAGAAAATCATACTTAAAAAAAATTCACAAAAAAAGGGGTCAATTATATGATCTATGATCTATCCACCTCTGTTTGCCAAGATTTAACTTTGGTTGATCCGCTTCCGTAGCCGTGCACATGCTGTCCCCTATAAATGTGCATACTTAGTGTATATATTACTACCAATGAGAGAGAAACACAACATAGGATTCTCTCTCTCTCTCTAGAAAGACAATAGAGAGAGAAAATGGCCAAATTGCACGTTGAGTTAGGCAGAGACAGATAGAGGTTGAGAGGGTCTCTGGCCAAACCAACACAAAAGCCTCCGTTGTGTTCCCCTCGTACCTTTGTGCATCATCATTTTACAACAACAATTTTTCTTTTTTTATTCTTTCCACCTTTCAATAAGGTGAAATTAAAGATCAGAGAGAGAATGAATAAGTGTCACGTAATTATATTTTATGAGAGAACTACTAATAATAGTTTTATAGAACTCAAAAAATTTTAAGGATAATTTTTCTTTTCTTTCTTATTCTGCTTTTTTTCCCCTGGGTGAAATAATGTCTTGCTTTCTTTTATTATACATAACCTCTTATGATTTGAATATTAGTTCATATAACATAACTATTAAAGAAGTAATTAGTTATCAATTTGCTTGCTAACAACTGGTTCATGTTTTTTTTTATTTATTTATTAATTTTCTGAATTTTGGCCCTTCGTTATGAGCTTTCTCTATTCAGTACTTAGCTTAAGAACCAATTTTTGTTTGGATTTTAGTGTTCACCTTTAACAACTGTAAGAGTACCTTAATCACAATTATGTAATTAACCTCTAAATATTAATAAATATTAGAGGGCTCAAATGCCCCACTTGTACCCTAACATCTTCAAGCAGACAATTCGAACCGATCAACATGATATCCACATTAAAATATGATTGGAGACCAAATTTTATATATATTTTTTAAAATAGTTTACTATTTTTTAAGATACAAAATTATTATTTATCAGAAAATTGTGGACCATCTACAAACAATGAATTTGTACTTATCTTAAAAAATAGTAAAAAATTCTAAAAAACATAAAATTTGGTCTCCAATTATATTTTGACATGGATATCATATTGAGCGGTTTAGATTGTCTATTTGAACTTTGAAATTAAAGATAAAAATATTGAGGTACAATTGGAGCATGAAGCAATGGGACATTTGAACCCTCGTCATAACGTAAATACTAATTCAACCAAACTACTTACGACGACAATGACATAATAATAATAATAACAATAATAATAATAATAACAATAACAATAACAATAACAATAATACATATTTAAAAATAAATTATACAACATTTATTTATCCAACTCTTCTATCTAAACTTCTTAGTTTCCCTTTTGTATAACATAGTGCTTGTGTGATGAGTTTTGAAATTGTAAATATATTCAAACATACTTGTTTGTATAGCGTTTGTTAGTAAATACGAAATAATACCCATTCTATACAAACAACCTATTCAATACGAAGTTTAAGTTGAGACTCATCTTGATCATTAGTTTCCTTCAAATCATCAAATGTATATTGTATGCCAATCAATCATGTTTATTCATTCAATATTCTTATTTCTCTATTTTTTTATTATTCAATTATTCCAAATACATAGCCCACAAAAAGTTAGGTAGATTTGTCCTTATTCGCTACTATTTGGACGGGACACGTGGAACTATAATTCGGTGGAACAATCCACATTATTCATAACTTGGGGGATGTTCGCAACACACGTGGAATTAAATTTTAAGTGGAGTTAAGAGGTACTTGTTGGATAGAATCAGATTAAAAAAAAGTGTTAAATAAACAAAAAAAATAATAAGAAAATTTAATTCAAGAGAAATGATGTCTTAAAAATTGAGACAAGAGGGACCTAAACTTAAGAATTTTGATAAAATGAGCAAAAATTAATCCCCACTAAGGAGAGGTTGTTCGGAAGGATTAAGCTTCTAAGAAGTTTAAATAAAGTCTAAGGAGTCTTAAGAAGAAATTGCCAAACACCTAGTATTATATTATAGTAACTTTTTCTTAAATTTTTATTTATATTGTATTTAAAAAAGAAAACATGTTTTTTGAAAGTTCAGAAAAAATACCCGGGCCACTTAATGCCCCTGCGGTCTCTAGACTGGGGCCGCAGAGGTATTGTGCAGCCTTTAGTTTTTGAGGCTACAGAAGCATTGGGCAGTTCAGGTATTTTTCTAAATCTCCAGAAAATGTGGTATTTTATTTTATTTTCTTTTATTATGGTATAAGTAAAAATTTCAATATTTTGTTAGATATTTTTGACGGTAATTAAATATGCATCTCTTCGTAAAGAAATAAAATTCGCAGTTGTACTAAAGTCTGCAGTTGATATTCTCAATACTATATTAGTTATACATTTAATTTTAATTATTAAATATGTCCTATAGAAATAGTCTTCAGATTGCCCTTGTAAATATAATATATTTTATGGTGAGTAGGACCACAAATTGTTTATTCGGACCGAACTAATGTGCAGTCTATTATTTATTTTCGTTCTACAAATGAAAATTTGCTTTTACATATTGCGATTATTTCCTACATAACACAATCAGACAGCATCAAACAAGAAATCATGCTCTAAACCAGTAGTCTTCTGAAATGCTTAATAAGGTGCATATACTTGATTGACGAATACTGTTATTTAAATTATCATTAATTGACACGAAGGATTGTAACAACAATAATTAATAAAATAAGGCTGTTTTTGCAAATAATTGATTTTCAAGGATGATAGTGAAAAAAATGAACAACAGAAAAAACCCACGAGTCCACACGACTTACTATACTAGACTAGTTTATCTAGTTGTCATCGCCTTACATGGTAAAACCACCATCTCTGTCGTATTAATTACTTTAATATTTTAGAGATTTTGGTGCCTATTAAAATAATATATTTAGGCACCAATCCAGGAGCTTTTGTCACATTGAAAGTCTTCGGGAGGATCCTCTATGGTTTATCTCCAATGACAAATGATACTGTCGAAATACATCTCTGCATTACAAATAAAAACTCGAGAGTTAAATAAAAAAACGCATGTATACATTTGATAGGTATTATATGAAATCATATTATGAAACAGCAAAAACAAGCTATTTTCCTTGATATTTAATTAATTATTAACTTGAAGCGACTCGCTATACGGATTGTTACAAGAATATAAAAATAGAAACTTCTGAGACTTTTGCCTCATGCATGATGCATGTAGCCCCCAAATCAGCAGACCCAACGCTGCGGAAGTTACTTTGCTCCGGAGTCTGGTATATCTAACATTTTTATAGTTGCTTTTTTTTTTTGTGGGGGTCTCTTGATTCATGTATCAAAATTTATTACCCAACTCACAGTATCTATCAAAATAATAAAAAGAGAGAATTTCATGAATACCCTTCAAAAATCTTAAAATTAAGTATATCCTCTAAAATTCATTATGTCATATTTACCCTATTAAATTTCAAAAACTCACAAAGCTACCTAATTTATTGAAGGTTCTTAGCAAAACTCTTTTTAAATTTATAAAGTAACTATTTTACTATTTATTACAAAAAAAAATATGTAACATGTTCAAGAGAAATATTCAGTCTATAAATTTTTAATTGATCAGTTGTGAGAGAAGATGGTTCATTTTCTTATTTATAGTGCACAAAAGCATATTCCTAAAGGTCATTGTGTATGCGTTACAAGTAGAGAAACGAACATTTACTTTCAGATATTGACTATTTACAAGGTCATGGGTAATTTATAAACTTAAAGTGAATTTTGTTGAAAAAACTCAATAAATTGAGTAAATTTGTGAGTTTTTACATTTTATAAAAATAAATATGTTAGTATGAATTTTAGAGGAGAAAATTCATAAGTTTGAACTTTTGAATACATAAATTTTTCCAAATAAAAAACAAAGTGAGAAAGATACTAATGACTCGTGCAAGATGATTTTCTACATCCAAATTAGATCTTCTATGATATGGCTTCGAATACATAATATGTTGTAAGATCGCCTGTTTGATTTGATGATAGTTTTCAAGATTTTCAAACTTGAAATATTTGTATTGATTTGAAACAAAATACATCTCTCTTGTTCTCATTGAAATAATATTATTTACAAATCATTAAAATAAAATAAAAAATTCAATCATGAATGTCTTATTCGGAAAATATCAAAGATTTAAATAACATTTATTACATCATAGCAAAACCGTCGAAAAAACAATGCTATTGTCATATTACGCCCGCTATAACGTGCTATATATAGCGCCAATAGCGCGCGTCATAACTTTTATGATTCAAAAATACTATAACACTGCTATAGCTCACTATTTAAAACTCTAAAAAATATTGCTTATCTGAAATTTACAGTTTGATAAATGTTCTCTAATATGTTCATTAAGCTATATAGATGCCGTGGGATTGGAGGTATCCCACCTCATACACGCCTTTCCTTGTAATATGAAGGAAACATTTGATTTGAATTTGGTTGTTTCTTACAGAGGCGAAGGGATTTAGAGGAAATGATGGTTGATCGACTTTTATTTTTTTAAAATGTTTTGTATTTAAGTATGATTTTATATATAATTTAGAGTAAAATAGTATGATATTGTAAAATTTATCTCTATTTTTAATAAAAAAAAATATAATTGACCGTTATATATTTTTCATCTTTATAGTTTGAAAATCTAGCTTCGTTTTTAGTTTCTTCCCACAGAGTTGGGACTTTGTGCTCTCCCTTTAATGCATGTTTTAATGAGTGCTTTAATGTCTAATTAATAAGAGGCTAAAATTGAGTCATCCCTACATCTCTTATACCTTTTAACTACCTTGATTATTGCCTACTTAAATCTAATTTATTACACCTGGCAGCCTCTGCATGGTTTTGTTTAAGAAAAATCTAATTTATTAGTGAAATATTATGTCGCTTAGGAGTTCTTTTTTTTATTTATTTAAACAGTCGCCTAAATATCACTCTAAAAATCAATTATCTTAGTAATGTTCCCTTTATTATAATATCAATTGTTGAATCCCCAAATTGTTATTTTAATTTTAAGTTGTTTCATTATTATAAGAAGATCAGCATTGCTACCAAATTTTAAAAAAGAAGAGAAAAAGATAAAGCATTTTTTTTTTTCAATAGCTTCAACGATGTAACTGAACAAATATAATTTTGCAACTATTTCTGTACAATATGTAGACTTGAAATTTTATCAATTACTTTCTGAGATCCTAGAGCATGATAATATGATATCACATTTCTTGTAGTTCGGTGACAATAAATTCTGATGGAGTTCAATTTCGGGTATACTTAATTTATTTATTCTGAGATAAAATGCTTTTTTTGGATTGCTAGATTCAATGTTAGCTATTTCTCAACTGGTGAAATCTATAGTGCAATATCTGTATCAACTTCTTATGGTGAACCGATGTAGGTATCAAAAGATAATGGAATTAAACCCCACACGTCTAGCTCATTATTTGCACGTTGTTCATAGCTAATTGGACCAAACTCTTAATTTATTCTTTTTTTCATTGCTAATCTTTTAGTCATTGTATCTTTCTATAAAAGCCCGTTGATTCGTCTTTTCAAGAAGATTTTTTTTTTATTCATAGAAGTTATTAAATCCAGACGTACGTAAATAGAAAGAATATTTTGTTTTCGATAAATATAGAAAGATCTGACTCATTGAGTCTGATTCAAAATATATGAATCTGACTCAATGGTTCATATTCAAATATTATGTTTTTTTAGAATCATTTGTGGACCAGTGTTTGATTTTCCACAAATAGAACGGTCCAGATCCAAACTAAAAAAAAAACATGGATCTGAATCATCAAGTCTAATTTACAATATATAAATTAGACTCAATAAGTTAGATCTTTCTCTATTTATTGGACACGATACACTCTTTTCATTTCCGAACATCTAATTTAAATAATTTCTACAGATAAAAAAATTCCCTCCAAGAATGACCAACAAACCTCAATTTTGCCTATATATAAATAACATTGAGAAATGTTCTGGTACCTCGAGCTATCATATTTGAGCGCGTTCTCCAAGTAGTTTAACAAAAAAACTTTCAATATTGTCTAATTTCCATTTCTAGCACTAATATCAAAATATTTAAAACTATGTTTATAACATTTTACAATGCTACTCATAAGCATGTAAACATCTGTCTCAAAGTATTAAAATTCTAAATTTGCATAGTTTTAACTCCTAACTCCTTTCACCCACTCATTTTTATTTTTTCTCTAATCATTATAATTTATTTTTCTGATGATCCGTAATGAATTTTACGAATCTAAAAATATGAATGTTTTCTATTCAATTTTATCTTTCAAATAAGATCAATGAATAAATACTTTTGAGTAATTTTAAAGTCATTTTTTTTAAAGTAAAACTCATGAGTACTTTAAATTTTCAAGTTTTTAAATCTCAGTCTACAACCATTAAAATTTTCAAGGCTTTGTACATGAGGTTTATATGCTTTGTAAATGCAGTGTTATTGTTGAGGTTTATATGCTTTAAAATATTATTGTTGAGGTTTTAATTCTTTGTATATGAGGTTTATATGCTTTGTAAATGCAGTGTTACTGTCGAGGTTTATATGTTTTGAAATGTTATTGTTAAGGTTTTAATTCTTTGTACATAAGATTTATATGTTTTATTTAGAGATTTAAAGTGTTATTAATGAGGTTTAAATTAATTTGAAGCAAAAAAAAAAAATTGAAAGTCACAAAGATTTAAAGTGGTAAAAAAAATTACGACACAAATATGACTCAAAAGTTATTCTTCATTGATCTCATTTGAAAGAGAAAATCGGATAAAAAACGTTCATATTTTTATATTCGCAAAATTCATCACGGATTATCAAGAAAATGGATGAGAATGATCAGAAAAAAAATATAAAAAAGTGGGTGAAATGAATATTTTCATTTTTTGCTTGAAGAAAAAAGTAGTTAGGAGTTAAAACTATATGAGGAGGGTTCAAATGCTTCCATGTTTTTGTGCTTCCATGTTTTTGTGCCTCCATCATGCCTCCATCTCTTTCCATTATTTTCATAGTTCAAACAGTTGATCTGAACTGCTCAACCTAACCTCCATGCTAAAATATATTTGGAGACCAAATTTTATATTTTTAGAAATTTTTTACTATTTTTTTAGATAGGTATAAAATCAGTAAATCTGAACCGTCTAAAAACAGTATTTTTGTACCTATCTAAAAAAATAGTAAAAAAATTCCTAAAAATATAAAATTTAGTCTCCAAACATATTTTAGTATGAAGGTTAGGTTGAGCGGTTCAGATCGACTATTTGAACTTTGAAAATAATAGAGAGAGATGGAGACATGGTGGAGGCACAAAAACATGGAGGCATTTGAATCCTCCTCAAACTATATATAGATTTATAATTTTAATACTTGCAGACAAAGGTTTAAATGCTTGCGAATGACATTGTAAAATATTATAAACAGAACTTTAAATGTTTGAATATTAACGCTAAAAATAAAAGTTAAATAACATTAAATTTTTTTTATGTTAAACTATTTGAAGAACACGCTCACACATTTTCTTTGAGTGTAGAATTATCAGGCTACAGATAACATTATATATACGATCCTCCACGTCAGACTCTATACCTCCTCCTTTTATTTGGATGTTTATGCTTTTGAATACTCGACAAGTCTGATCTTGGGTGTTGTGCATAAAAATAGTAGAGTATTAGCTTCAAACTTAAAAAAGCAAAATATTTTTGCTTTTGCTCAGTACTGCTTTATTTAAAATATTTGGAATCTAAATTTTAATTATTTTTTAACTAGTTATATTAACAAAGATAGTTATTGGACAGTACTCTAAAGGTCAGAGGTAAAAAAGGTCGACCCTTTTCGTTCAAGAGTTTCTCTACACAATTTATCAAAATTTGATTAGAAATATGTCGAGCAGGTTCAAATGTTTTCTATCTTTCATGCCTCATTTCTAACTCGCGTTCTTACTTTTGTTTCACATTCAAATAAACGATTCGAATTGTTCAACATAATATCTATACTAAGATATATCTAAAGACTAAATTATATATATATATTTTTAAATTATTTACTATTTTTTTAAGATAGACACAAAATTAATATTTTTCAGAAAATATGAACTATCTAAAAATAATGATTTTGTATATATTCAGTAGAATAGTAAAATAAAGTTCCAGAAGAAAATGGTCTTCAAATACATTTTATTATTTTAATATATAAATTATGTTGAACAGTTCAGATCAACTGTCTAAATTTTAAAAACAAAAATAAAACACAAGTTATGAATTAACATCTCAAACCTTCTCAAATACGTAATAAGTTACCAAAAAATATTATTTTAAGGACGTGCTTATCTCTAGCTAAACGAATCGATCATTCCTCATTTTAGCTATTGATTAGTGGGAAGGCAAATTTATTTATAAATTGGACATTCTAATGATCGCCGAATCTAAAGACGTAAAATTCTAGAATGTTTACTATAATTTAGATACTCTTTTAATTAATTTGGCGCATTTGAAAATCATTTAAAAATTAATCAACTTTTAAATTAAACTAAATGTACTACATAACTTATTTAAATTATATATAAGATATTATAAGTTACTCCTTTTTATTATAATAGTTGTTCCGTCGATATCATGGTTTTAAATTGATTTTGTTGTCAATATAATCTATCATTCAATAGTACTTCACATTTATTAATTTAGAACTTTATGTTGTATAAGGGGCAGAGGTTGAGAGAAGGTATGGGATCAATAACCTCCATTTTATTAATTTTTTATATGTATATATGATATTCTATATAATTCAGAGTAAAATATATATATATACATATATAAAAAAATGATTTCTATTTTTTGCACACAAGTTTTATATAATTGATTCTATATATATTTGACCTCTACAGTGTTAAAGTCTGATTTCACTCCTGTTTGCAGATGTATTTCAGCAAATTAGTTAATTCTCCATGTTCTCCATCTAATCTTTGGTTGAGAGCGTCACCATCGTCTACAATTATGATGATAGACTAACATGAGAAACATTTATTATGCTTCGGTTGATAAGATTCCACTCAATTAATGCCATACAATTTTACAATGAAAGACCAAATTTCATCTAATGCGGTATAATTAAAAATTTAAAATCATGATCCTGATTTAGTTTAATACCATGCTAATATTGACACCAACCCAAATAATGTGAAGAAAAATCTCAAGTCATGGTTTTTCATAAAGGGAAACAAAAGGAAATAAATAATCCATGCAATATTTTTCATGAATTATAACTCCTTTTCCTCTAAACGGCTATACCTCAAAAAAAAAAAATCTTTTTTTTTTCTTGCTATATAACTTTTTTAAAATAAATCATTAACTGATACCACACTGCCGACAAAAGAAGCAGTTTTTTGGCATTCGGTGCTGAGACCGAGAATATGCCATTCGAGCTCCTCTATGGCTTGGTCAGTGGTTCCATCCATACGGCTACCTCCGGTAGCCATAGTGACAAATGAATTATTTGGGTTCAGTTCGGTGAGGTCAAAAATTCGTGATTCAGGAATAATTCAGGTATAATTTGAGAATGATTTGGAATGATTTGGATTAGAAATCTCAATTATGCAAGAGAACAAACAAAAACCAAAAAAAAAAATTGTTTTGGGAAAAATTTGCTAATTATTCAGAAAAAATTCGTAAAATTCGTGAATTATTCAGGTTTAATTTGGTCAACTAAATAATTCGGTGTTTAGTTCGGCATTATTAAAAAAAAAAATTATTCGGATATAATTCACGAATCTTGTGATGCCGGTAGCTGCTCCATGGACACCGCATACTTTACTACAGAAAAATGAGCCACAGAAACAATGATCATAGTAACCGAGGGCCACGTGGATCCGTTGGCTTCGCGTAGACCTGCGCACGAGCGGCGAGCCGCTCCTCTTTTCTTTTCACTGGTTGCACTTGGTTATTTACATTTTACAATACGTGGACCGTACGGTCGAAACAGCGGGTAGGTGCGCATAGCAACAACAGGTTGACCTACTGTTTGATACCCAAAACAAAGGGCCAGCCCAAATTGAGTCCAATTAATTTAAAAGCTAGATTTCACAAATTACAGATTTACCCTTCTTTAATTTACGGGCTGAATTTCGTAACCTCAAATAAGGTCAGCCCGGGAATGAGTGTAAATATGGTCTTTGACACTGTCATCTCCTGGCCCACAAAGATCCAAAGTCGAAATCTACCAATTTGTCACTTTTAGCCTCGTGGATTTTCTCATTTTACACCCCGAAGCCACAACAACCTCTCTCTCTCGAACAAGCTCGATCGGTATTTGTTTACTCTTGAACCGCGAAATTAATGGCGAGACTTCACTGGCTGGAGGCGGTGCTCCCGCTTGCCATCATCGCTGGTATGCTGAACGTCATGGGGAACGCGCAGTACTATATCCATCGCGCCGCGCACGGACGGGTTAGATCTCTTTCTTCTGTCGAAATAATTGCAAGGAATCGTCTAAACTAAAGTTAATCGATTTTGCTAGGGACCAAGAAAGTTTTTAGTTTTACATGAAGATCACTTGACTCTTTTTGTTTTTTTTTTTACCTTTTTCCTCTCTTTCAAATTGAGCCAAATGCTGTTAAATTGAAGTTGAAACCCTGATACTGTTGCATCTGAAGATCCACCTTCTGATTTATTTGGAAAAAATAGCTACGTAGAATTCTTTGGCACTCAACTAGAAGTAATTGGTAGGGTATTTACAGCTAACCAAAGTTCTCATCTCATGCAATGGACTTCTCAAACTTTGGTGTTTTGCAGTATCTTTGGATTGGAGTAGATCAACGAAAGTACATCTTAGTTAAAAAAAAATTTAATAACCCCTTGTTTATGTCTAGTGTAACAGTGGTTTCATAAGTATGCTGGTTGAATGTAAGCCTTTTTCGATGTTGAAAAGTTTTCAACATATGTTAGCCATTTGCTTAAATTTGGAGTCCATGTATTGGGTTAATCATTTGTTGTGTGTTCTTACTTTCTTTTTGTTCAAATTGATGGAATGATTGTGACTTGGGTTTTAATTTTTTCTTTTGGTGGTAAAATGACAGCCAAAGCATATTGGAAATGACATGTGGGATGTTGCTATGGAGCGGAGGGACAAGAAGCTTGCTGACCAGGGTGGCAATTAACTTTTTCTTTATGGTAATTGCTATTTACTTTTTTATATGCTTATTGCTTGATTTAATAAACCCTTTCAGCTCATGAATATTTGATTTAATGCTATCTATTTGTGAACATGCAGCTAACTTTCTTAAATCTACATAATTGTGACTGCATTGTAGTTCGTTAATTACAATATGCTTTACCAGTGTTAACCTTTGATGACCTAGTATAATGGAATGTTGTTCAACAACAGTTTAGGAACACTTTTATAGTGTTATGAAAAGGTGTATGAATGTCACACTCATTGTTTTATATATTGTTAAATGGGCAAGTTCATGAAAAGAAAATATAATAAACTATGATCTCAATTCTCATGCAAGATGAAAATGCATGCCCTCATATTGATGCATACTTTTTCTTTTAATGAAGAAAGTGATAAAGTTTTACCATTTTCCTTTACTAATTGTAATCTCACACCACATTCAAAAAAATTCAAACTAAAACCTCTGACAATCTTAGGCTAAGAAGGGTCATTTTTGTGGTCTCAGCTATCTATTTATCATAACAGCACTTCTGCAATAAGCAGTGTTATTAGAACCAGATTGGACTGTTCAGTTGGACCGTAACCTGGAAGTCGTTCCAGTTTGGTCCATAAAAAAGACTGTACTTGTAAGGTAACCGGTTGAAACAAGGTTAATTAATTGGGTTTTGATAAAAAAAAATATCAAGTTAATCTTTCAGAAAAAACCCAGATTCTTTATGGCAATAGATGGGGCTTTTCAAATGTATTTACAATCTTTTTTGCCGAATCTCTTATTTTCAAACTTTTTTCTCTCTTCTTCTCCCATAATATTAGATTAATCAAAATATACGATTATTAGAAAAATTAAACGAAATTTGAGAAAGTTTGTGGTTCTGTCTCTAAAATGCACTCCACAAGCATGGCAATAGCTTAGCTTAACATTCAGTGTTCAAGCAAAACAAGTTGATGCTCTGTTGGTCTGAATTCTCAACCAAAAACCTCTAGATGCACGTATCTCGTGTACTTGGTGAATTTGTGTTGGGAATTGATGATTGGAAGGCCAATATTTGAGTTACACTTATTTAATGGTTAATTTTCTCAAGGTGTTTGATAAAATGCTCAAACCAAACTCTTCCTTCTGATTTATGGGATAATGGGTTTATTATGAGTGCAAACACTGACCACCTGATCGCATAATTAGAAGAGCGCTGGAAAGTAAGGTCATTAGTGCAATTAAGCTTCCTCGATTGGAATATTATACCTTTAAAACAACTCGCACAGGTTTTTCCATTAAAGCTAACATATTTCACCTTACACCAATGGACACAGCCTTTCTGAGCATCCATAGATTACAGAGAATAACAACTTCAGTTAACATTTCTCTCCTATAATATTTCTTTTCTAAACAATTGAAACAAATAAGAACAATAGCTTGGTGGCTCTGCTAATAACAAACACGTCAGATATGGAATTACATCAGTTTTAAGAACGACAGATATATACTTGAGAAGTTTATTTTACATCTTTTGGGCTTGTACATGGTACAACAACAACAACAACAACAACCAAGCCTTTAGTCCCAAACAAGTTGGGGTAGGCTAGAAATGAAACCCAATCGGAGTCTCAAAACCAAGGTAGAGAGTAATAAAAATAAAAATAATAATGAATGTAAGAATGTTACATCCTACTTGGTTGTTCTTATATAAGCATCAAGATGGTACAAGTATTTTCATGAGAAGTATATATTGTTTTGAATGCTGTAGAGCATGCTACTAGTATCACACGTTTTTTTTTTCTAAAACCAAATTCATTGTAAAAAAATATGTCATATAATACATAAACGTGGCCTCAAACAAGTTACTTATCTGGACAGCAGCAAAGGAATAAGAATTTTTGAGGATAAACATTGAATTTTATACAGTACTTGCCTTATCGGGTTTGTACCATGTGGTACCGGACCTGATAAGATATTCGTTGAACTTTTGCAATATAACCATTGATCAAATGGACCTTCATTTTATTTATAAGTTTGATTTTAGTATATAAATTTTCACCAAATTCATGTATAAATATAATTATTTTGATATATGGCCTTAATATCTGATAAATATAAATGTTTTAAAAAATCAGCGGTTGAATCGGTTGACTCACCGGTCTCACCAGTGAACAGTTTACCCTAAGCTTTACCTGGTCAATGCCTGATCCGGTTTTGATAACATTGGCAATGAATGTGTCATGACCTAATATTTTTCTTAGCCACATGTTAATACAGGATACTTAAGCTAAGTAGATTGTTAAATCTGTAGCCTCCGATTTTGGTGGCAGCCTCTCCTCTGTACCCTTTCCATCCCTTCCTTTCCCTTCCCCTCTAATTCTGGGTTTTGGAGCCGACCCTTAATGGTGCTGTAGGCACATTGTTCATCCTAATATTTGCCTTGTATTTATTTCTAAATTGTGCTGAATGATAGTCATTCAAAGCTTTGAATATGGTTCAATGACAAGTTTCTCAAATGTCTGCAAAATTTTGCACTATTACTCATTTCGCATTTTGGTCCCTAAAAGTTCACATCGTAATTTGGTCCTCAAGTTTCAAGTTTTAACATGTTGAACTTTACCATTAACATCTGAATGTACTGATGATGTTGATGCTTGCATTAGCACCCACAGCATTGGACTTTTAAGTAAAAAGATAATTTCAATCCATTTCACCAGACAAATCATGATGACGTTGATTCTGAGGTTTGTTTTCATTCACTTTTGTAACGAATGTCTAATATTGTGCCAAATTGCTGCAAATTGGAAACGTCAAGGACCAAAATGGGTGGGGAAGGAGAGGACTATTCATGTATTTGACTCTTTCTATGATCGGAAGGATCTTACTTAACCTTTATTTGCTATCAGTATTTTTACAGAGCAGTGTAAACCTCCAAGTTTACACTGACAAGTCAATGGAAAGTTTTGAATTTGGAGTTATTTCTTATTTTCCTGTGCAGGTAGAGAGAGGGTGCTTTGTCAGTGGATGGAAATAAATGCTCTTTGAAGACATTTAGAAACTTTAATGTCATCTTTTCTGCACTTTTACAAGTTTTAAAACCAGAAGCAATTCTTCGGATTGTTGGTTTCTTTCTTTTTATATAACTCGTTTGAAGCTATCTCAAATTTGTGGTTATCTTGCTTGTTGAGCTACATAAAGGACAATAACATAACATGCCTTGAAATTCAAGGTCGATTTGCTCTTGTAATTGTGTTACCAGAAGTTCATTTCCATGCTTCAGTAGATTGTCGGACTTTATTGATCCTTAAATAGGGGAGCAGAGTGGGTACACTCATGACTGGGACTATTTGATTGAACCATTAGATTAACTGAATGCTTTGAGATTATCACAAGTTGATTAATGGACCCAATTCTCACTTAACTACAAACACTTGTTTTAAAGGGAAACAATCTATGTTTTGTCTTAAAAGCATTCACTTGCTTAAATAAAAGAACCATAATGATGGTTCCCTGTTGTGCAGTTGTGCTTATTTTTTTTTATTGACTGCTTCATAGAAAAATCTGTGGGATTTATGCGCATTATACTTTGTTCCTTGTATATTTCTTCCAAACCGGATAGAACGCATATAGCTTGTAATAAATTGTACAATCTAATGGCTTCTTAGTAAGAGCTTATCAACTCACATAAAAGGCAGTATGATATTAAACTGAAATGTAACCATCGGGAAGATACATCACTTGTATGCTTGTCTCTGTGATTCATTTTGCTTCTTTTCAGTTTATATTGAAAATCAACTTACAAAGAGTTTTAAAACACCAAATTTAGAGATATAGTAGCATTAGCGCAAGTGATTACAAAAACATTGGATTTTGTAATGCTTGAAAAAATAATTTGCAGTGAATGCCCTTTTATTTTATTTTATTAACAAAATATAAAAAAAAACATTGGATTTTGTAATGCTGTGTTGATTTATACGGTTATACCTCTTCTGGATCCCATGTTATGATATTTATATCAATGATTATTATTGTCCATAAAGTTTGTACCCATCTTTTTATAAGGGATTGCGAAAACGAGTGAAGAGAGATATCGGTGGATGAAAAGACCATCGGAAGAAATTGATTCTAGGTACTGTCCTTTGAGCATCTCTAAGAAAAAAACATCAAGTCTGTCTAAAAGAAGTGCTGTAGTTAGAGATGTTATCGGGTCGGGTAGGGTTCGAATACTATTATATTTGGAATCGTATTCTATCAGTGTTCGGGTCTGAATTTTGATTCATATACTTATTAGTTTCAAATTGGGTTGGATTTAGATCTGGATATCTATTTATCTATAGATATTTTGGATTCAGTCTTTCAAATCCGGGTAGATAAATACCTATAACTTATTTGTGGATTATTGGATCCGGTTCAAATCTGAGGCGGATCCGAATTCAGAGCGGGTACATGTCGCAACTCACAAGCATTTGAGAAACCCTTCACGTTTAAATATAATTATAATTTATTAAACATCTCACATAATATATCATATAATATAAATTAAAATCTGCTCCAAAATATTGAAGGTGAGATAATTTTTGAAAGTAAAATATATGGTAGGCTCCAAAAATCCATGAATATAATATTAATACCAATTTATTTCAATCAACAAAGAGAGCAATAAATTTCAATAATATGTGCAGAAAGACAAATATATGGTAGACAAAGAGATCAAGAAAATAATTAATTAGCTTCAAAAATATTATAATTGGCAAAAAGTAAACGTGACATTTGATTTCAATGATTTGTACGAAAAGAGAAAAAAATTTAATTCAAGAAATTAAAAAATACTACAAATGATTGTCTTTCATAGTTATTAATATATATTTTTATATTAAATAACAATAACAACCAAGCCTTTAGTCCCAAACAAGTTGGGGTAGGCTCGAAATGAAACCCAATCACAATCATAAAATAAAGATAAGTAGTAATAAAGTAGTAATAAAATAAAATAAAATAAAAGCCAAAGTAATAGTAATAATACTAATACTTATATCAACTATATTCTACCTAAATTGTCAATTGTAGGGGTCAAAGTCCTAAACTTACATCATTGAGACCAAATTCCTAATCCTATGACTTAAGACTTATAATACTATCCCTAACTACTACTAGGTCATGGTTCTGGTACGTGGATCGCTAGCTTCCATGCACTTTTATCGGAAGCCCACTCCTTAGGTACATTCCACTTCTTCAAGTTCCTTTTTACTGCTTCATCCCATGTTAATCGTGGCCGACCTCTACCTCTCCTTGTGTTTTCGATACGCATTATAATTCCAGTATGCACCGGTGCTTCAGGAGGCCTCCTTTGGAGATGTCCAAACCATCTCAAATGGTGTTGGATGATCATCTCTTCGATTGGTGCTACCCCAAGTCTATCACGTATATCATCATTTCTAATGCGGTCCCGCCTTGTATGACTACAACTCCACCGCAACATACACATCTCTGCTACACTTATCTTGAACATGTTGTTTTATAGTAGCCCAACATTCTGTACCATATAACATTGCAGGTCTGATAGCCATTCTGTAGAACTTGCCTTTGAGGTTTTGTGGGACTTTTCTATCACATAGGATGCATGATGCCTATCGCCATTTGACCCACCCTGCTCGTATCCTATGGCTAACATTTTCACCAATCTCACCATCACTCTGCAACATCAACCCCAAATATCGAAAGGTGTCATTCCTAGGCACTACTTGTCTAGCCAAAGTGACATCTCTATCATCTGATTTGACACAGCTGAACTCGCACCTCATATACTTGGTTTTAGTCCTACTAAATCTAAAACCCTTCGATTCTAGAGTCTGTCTCTACAACTTTAGTTGCCTATCAACTCTTATCCTACTCTCGTTAACTAGCACCACATCATCAGCAAAGATGGCATCATTTTATTGGGTATTTATATGGTTATCAGGTCGGATTCAGTTATGGATCAAATAATTAAATCAAACTCATATCATATTCATTACAATATCGGTTTTGGTTTGAATCCGATTCGGATATTAAATTATTAATTTTTTAACCATATCCATAACTTAACCAGTTATATTTTTTAAACCATACTCTATCCAAATTAATTAGATCTAGGTTGGTTCCATATTGGATTTAGATAATCGAGTAAAAGTAGTACCTTTAGCAGTAGTTATTTGAATTGTTTCCATTAATCTACTTGCTAGAATCTTAAAGGAGTCATTTAATTTAGTAGCTAGAAATGCAAGTGCACAATCAAATAGTTTACTCGTGAGTGTACTAACCCTGTTCCCCTCAGAGAGGCAGTTCTTCTTTCCATGTCAGATGACAAGAATATTATACTTTTTTTTAATGTTATCAGATGGTACCATTATTTGGGTTGTAACTGCACATACAATCTCGAAAGTTGGTTGTACTACTAAACCACATTTTGCTTAGCTGTAATTAATGTTACTGGCACTAATACCAGGGGTATATTGTAATGGTGCAAAACAACTGCCAATGCAATTGATGCTGGAAACTTGTTATTGCAAGCGTCTCTGTAGTGAGAGAGAGAGCAAGTTTAGCAAGAACTCCAGTATATTTCTTTTCAAGAACGACATACACAACGTTAATCCATACATAATGTACAAAAAATAATGTGGGATTCTGTGTAATGACGATGACACAAAATTGACAAGGAACACAAATTACAACAATCAAATACAAAATGAACACACCTAACAATTCTTCTGGTTTTGTTTTTTTTTTTTTTTTTTGTGAGAGAAAGAGTTTCGTTTGATCTTATATGCATTAGTTGAAAACTATGTAATCACGCTGAAGAAAAATCAAGAATCTACAGAATACACACCACATCAAGTGATCAAGCTGGTAGAATAGGAGATGGTGATGGTTCCTCTCTCTCCACAACTGGTGTCTCTACATCATACCGATCTAAAGAATTTGCAGTAACCTCACTGTTGGATTCTGGGTTTTGACTTTCAGCAACTGTAGTTAGTTCAGAAGAAAATGGTTCTTGGAAATGGGAAGGCAATTCAAGGTCAATATCGTCATTATCCTCTTCAAAATCCCCTTGCAAAGAGACCACATCATCTGAATTGAATTGATGGAACTCCACAATTTCCCGTAGAAACCGATTTTCCCTTGCGTAAACAGAGTTTTCATGCGCCAATCTTGCCTTCTCAGCTAGTAATGTTTCTAATTGTACCCGTATCTGATTTATCAACAAAACAAAATAATTAAAATAACAAAAGGCTTAGAACTTCAAAATGTATGATTAGAGGGTTTGTCCTACATAAACCTGAGAAATGATATATAATCTATAACACTAAAACCATTCTTCACCAATAATTACACTTTCTTTCTCAAATTGTGCAAACTGCCTCTGTTCCCAAAATTTGTGTTTCTGAAGAAGTATGGAGAGGAAGGACAAGGGCATATTTACATTAATTCTCACTCTGTAGGGGCATACATGAAATTTTGAGGTGTTAAAAGGACCAAATTTTGAAAAAAAAAATTTGAAGTAAAGATGTGCTATTTACTGAGCATACCAGATCTTCATCCTCACTGGTTTTCCCCTTGTCACGGCCCTCGCGTAATACTCTGTTCTCTTCTTCCAACTGAGAGCACCGCAATTTTGCAAATGCCAGGTCAGCTTTTACTGTTTTCAGCTCTCTCAACAGAAGCTTTGCTTTGGCAGCCATTACATTAGCCATCTAACAAATTAATCAGACCAAACTAAAATTACATATTTTCATACTTCTATTTATTTGGACCTAAATATTAAGCATTGTTTTGTTTCTCCTTTTCTGGGAGAAGCTAGCTTTCTTTTTATTTTTCTTTCTTGAAACTTGAAGAATGGTATTGAAAAAAAAAAATAATAACAATGTGAGTCCTTACTTTTTGAAATAGAACACTATGTTTACACTAATAAACTAGATTGCTACCTTTTGATTTTGTAAAGAACAAAAGGAATTTGATGAAGCAACAATAAAAGTGGATTCAGATTCCTAGTATCTTTTGCTACCTTTGAGGAATAATTAGTATTATTTTTGTCTTTCCCATAGCTGGAGGAACAGTTTTAAATTCTAATGGAAAGCTAACTTACCATAAGCACCCTTACCAAGTTCTAATATCAAAAGGAAATATGATAAAGTAATAATAAAATATTAGTCCACATCTGAATCAAAACCAACACAAAAGAGGGCACCTTACGTCTCGAGAGGCTTTGAGCTGATTCTCTTGCTCTGCTGGGCTCATAGGTGAATTTAAATTCCCTGAGCTTGAATCTACATTTTGTAAATTTAAATTCCCTCCTTTTCTTCTGATTTGGAGCTTCTTTGTTTCTTGAATTATATCAGCTGTCCTACTCTCTACTATCGTCAGTCCCTCCTGAGAGGATATATACAAAATATACAACTTATAAACATCCAATATGGAAAATAGAAATCTTGCTTATATGCCCATGAAATTTGTATATTTGCTCCCCATACACCTTTGCACTAGTAATTTAAAAGTACGATCTAAAATACTGCCATGACAGGGAGAAGTATAAGATTTAGATAACAACAATACATTATTATAATATTTGCAATTACCTCTAGAGCATTCTTTATTTTTCCACCTATGTCTTTCAGTGCTTCAGAGCCTTTCTGAAAAGCCGGGTTATCTTGCTTCTTTAATCTTTCATACGACCAGCGTGACTGAGATGGCTGAAATGTTTTACAAAACAAACAAATCCCCTAAGTAGATTTCTATAAAATCTCTGTCAAACCTTTTTTTTTTTGGTCAATATATCAGATAAGAAACCAGGTTTTAATCTCCATTCCTAACAATTTTGGTAATTGTAAATTTACTCATGGAAGCTCAAACAGAGGTGCAACACAAACTATAATATTTCTGAAACTAATAAAATCACACCTGAGTGGAGTCATCGACCGGCAGAGGTAGTTCATCATCCTTTTGCGGATTCCCATTTTCGTCCAGCATGGATTTAGCTTTTCTAGCCAAAACACCCCAAAATCCATTCTTTTGCTCATTGTCGTTCAAACTTTTTATTGAAGTGTATTCATGTGTATTAACAGCTTGCACCTAATTATTGCATGTATTTTAGTACAATGAGAGATCATGTAATCTTAATATTTTTTATGATGACATCAAACTGAAAAATCTTTAACCTTTATTCCAGCATCCAATGTTTTTAAAATGTAAAAAATACAAATTAAATGTTACTAAATTCTATTCCATATCCAACAAAAAAACATCTAAACATGTATCTACGCCCCAATTGACCTGATTATCAATGCCAAGGCAGAGCATTCACATAGCAGTCCGCTTAACATTTCGTCAAAAAAATAAGCTTGAATAATCGACGTTGACTAAAAGTACTTTCGAAAAAAATGTTAAGATTAATGGTACCTGGTTTTGATTAATCCCGCGATCAGAGGAGGCTGTGAACGCGGCGTCAGCGTAAGCCGAAGAGAGGGATGAATCACGGTGCAAGGCGGAGGCGCGGATAGCCTGAGCGGCGAGCGATGACGTGGACGAATCGCTATCGTCCGTACGATCTCTGTACGATCGATAATCGTCGACGAAAGTGGCCGATCGCGTCATCACTTGCTTCCTTCGGTACGCCATGGATTCAATTTAATTGAATTAAACTAATTTAATTTTCGTCTATTATTTCCTCTTGGTTCGTTGGAAAATCTTCGCGCAAAATTTGGATGTTAAAAATGTGTCTAATTTTCCCTTGTTTTCCTTTTCCTAATTTTTTGAGTTATCAACGGTTTGCTGTTTTTTTTCTTATTCCTTGGTTGCATCTCCCCGCTTTCTTTGCAATCAATATATTTTGCATACTCTTGGAGCACAGATGTATCGAAAAAGAGAATAAAACAGCAAAGCATACGGTTCAATGGTTTGTGAGGAACAAGGTGCTATGTTCCGAGTGCAGGTAATCTGTTGCTACTTTGTTTAGCTCGAGTTTGCGTGGTGGCGTACTTTGTCCAGGTCAGAGGAGAGCCACATTTTTTTTTTTTTAATGAACAGAGACATTTGATTGCGATACCATTGCATTAACAGTAGTCAATATATTTAACGACCGTACGATCTATCTGGCTTAATTGAGATCGTACGATTTGATAAGGGGTGAATTTCTGATTTAATAGCAACCGTTTGAATTTTATCCATCTACGAGATCAACTAATTGCACATATCAAGTTTTTCTTTATAGCATATTAGCATAGCTTTTAACAGGCCGACAAAATATTTTTTCATTTACTTAAAGCACGTATATATACACTTTATAGAAATTTTAGAATAACTAGTAAAATTATAACCATTATGGAAGGTTAATTTTTCATAATTTTATATATATGTGTTTTATCTTGTGTTCCATTTTAATGGATATTGAAGAAAATAGTTTTTCTAGAGTATGTTCCATTGTATTTGTGGACTTGAAGTGAATATAAAAAAAATGACTTTAATCAAATAAAATATATTTACTAGAGGTTATGTTATTTTCAAAAGTAATATAATAAATTAATATTTTGTACAAGTATCAGGACATATTTGATATTTGATGTCGAAAAGTTATTTTTGACGATTTAATCGTTTTAAATTAGTACGGAATAAATAAAAACATCTTCTATATGCAAACAACAAGTAGTTATGAATGCATATTATTAGCGGTTATGCTAA
Organism: Carex pumila; assembly: GCA_033356055.1. NCBI lineage: Eukaryota > Viridiplantae > Streptophyta > Magnoliopsida > Poales > Cyperaceae > Carex > Carex pumila. Next base: position 762,440 of record JARJHM010000030.1, read on the forward strand.
CTAAAATATATTTATAAATTTCAAATTAATCTATAATAAATATTTTTACATGTATTAGCTAAACTTGAAGTATATATAACTGCTAGCTTAGTGATTTAATCACTTGAATTTACAACATACTTTTAGAATGCATGGAACAAGTTGTAAATTAAATATTAATTTAATGTTATATATGATGTATAAAATCGATTTATATTTTCAAAATTTATCTAACAAAATATTTATACACATGAAATTATCTCACCTCTTATATTATGTATGTAAATGTTCTAATCTGCCAACGGCTGCAATTGTTATTTTATGTGACAATATATTGACTTTAATTATGTGGAGTCTGTATTTAATCCTTGAACACTCACTACACTATTTTTTTTCTTTACAATTTCTTTATATGAATGTTGCCATAAAGAAAATAATTAATTAATAATATTTCTTTCTTTCTTTTTATGTTATTTATTACAACCAAATAAGAAAATAATTAGCATGTTTGTTTACCAAATATTGATTACCTTCCTATTTAACAGAGTGACAAAGATAAAATAGTTCATTTCATCATAATAAAAAAATTATAAAAAAACAAATATTATTAAAGATGAAAATATTTGATTTAATTTGTTTCTATTGTTTATATTTACTTTTTGAATTTTGAACCCGTAACAAAGCACAAACAAAACACTAGTATTTAAAATATAACTGTTAATTTCATTTAATTCTTTTAAATGAGTTCAGAGTTAATTATAAAATTAATCAGTTATAGATGCATACATACAATATGCCAATATGGTATCACATTCTATGCTCGTATTTGGGTTCTACTTCTCTAGAAACTCTGACATTAATAATTCTATATGAGCCGCCGCGCTAGCTATGGCCTGATCTAATCTATCTAAGCAATCTCTATTTCTTCTCCTTCATACTTTCCTCCTACTACCACTCACCATATCTCGATCTCTACCCCTTCCACAACTCCCCCCCCCATCAAATTCAGATTCTGTTTTCTTCACAGTTGAGAAAAGGATCTGACACCACAGACTATATATGAAGACTTAATTTCAACCTGCGTCAGGGAATCCATCATTTTGAGTCTAAACTGATTCGTGCCTGATTCAACCATGGATTTGATTCATTGCTAGCTGGTGACTCGTTCTATTGGTAAGTTGCGGTGTAAATCTTGCTCATCATTAGATCGAACCAACGCCAAAACCCCCATGAAGACTGGTTGACACCTCAGCAGAGCTCAAAGAACCTCGCGCGGAATCTCACCGTCAATCTTAGGCATTTCTCTTCACCACCTCTTCCTCTCCGTGACCTCGATCTGGACCAGCCACAAGGGGCCGATCTGTCAAGTTCTAAGACAAACTCCATTCGGTTACTCTCAGCTGAGTAATTTCCTTGCAATATTTACAACAACTAAATGATTTCAGTATACTGTTAAAAACTTAAAAGCTGACACATATCTATGAGTTTTGCTTCTGTTTTGTTTCCACTTTCCAGTTCTCTACAAACTAGCTAGTATTGCTTTTTCCAATTTCCACAGTTAGTTCCATTATAAATCAAGATTAGACTTTGATTCAGGCTTCCTAAAGTTGTATATTTCATTATTTCGTCCAAAAAAAAAAATAATGTCTCTTTTTTAAATGCATCTGTAGCTTTCATCTTACTTCTCACCTGTATTATTTCTTGATATATATCTATTTCCTTATATTCTTTATCATTAGGCAAGCTCTCCTTAGTTTTATCTATTTTTTTGTCATTTAGAATCAACAAATGGTGCAAGGGGCTGGGGCTTCTAATATAAATTGTTGTTGTAGCATTTATGGAGAGTGAGGGAAGCTAGAGTGAGCTTCCTTCAGCCCACTCATGGATGTGTGTTGGATTTGAATTAGCTGCCGACTCATTGATTCAAACACTCAGTAAAAAGAAGCAAACTTTTTAGCTATAGCAATGCTGAGTGAATGAGTGAATGATGCGGGAGCAAATTCTCTCCTTCCCGTTCTATGCTTGGACTGAAGGGAGCTCCCTCTTTCTTTTTCATTTTTTTTTTATTCTTTAGTGATTAAAAAAAATATGACTTATCTATTTAATTTGTAGAAAGAATAAAATTTCTATCCCAAACAAGCACCAAAAATAGAAGAACAGAAGTAAATTATTGAGAAAAGTAGTCAGTAATAGTACATAATATTATTGACACTTCAAAGAAAAAGTAGCCTTCTTTAATTTGCATTTACTCTTCTGGATCCTGCTTTGAAGTAATTGTAATATCTCTTTTTCTTTTTTATGATTTATAGCTGCCATTTTGTTCTTTCCATTATACACAGGTCACAGGGTATATAATTGATTATATCTTCATTATTTATGTATGATTGGATGCCTTCAAAGATAGTGGTAAGATAGTTCTATTTGTTTCTTTTGTTATTTTTTTTTTCTTTTTGTTCGGGAAGGCAGATTAAGGAAACAATTTAGCCATTAATGAGCGGCTGGAAATCTTGTTGAGGAAGAAAATAACCTAATTTTGTTTCTTTTCATGAGTTGCCACAATTTCTTTTTTTTGGCTCTTTTTCAGATAGTTTTTGTTTCATGATTTCTGGAGGCACTTTAATTATACGGTGATTTGTTGAACATTTTGTTCCATCTTTAGGTTTTTCTATATACGTTATCATATATATGTTGCCACGACCTATTTGACAATATATAAGTCTGTATATGAAAAAGATACCTTTCAAGACATTTTTGAATAGACAAGCTGGGGGAATATTAATAGGAAATTAAATAATTAAATCAATCCGGAGATGTAGAGCTAGGTCATATGGTTATTTGACATTTTTTTTTTTGCTTTGCCTGATCACCCATGTTTTTCTTTTAATTTATCAAATTTTGTTCAGATTTCCTATGGCTGAAAATTGATTTCCTCGACCGTGTTACTAATTTTATTTCGGTCTGATCAAATATTTACAAATAAAAAAAGGTTACATAAAGGTCCTCCAATTTCACATGCATTATGTAAAGTTGATTTGTAAATCAAGGTTTCCCAAATGAATTATCAAAGGTCTCAACTAGTACTACTATTTAGAACATTTCAAAATTTATCCAAATTGAGAATTCAGATATCTAGTTTGGTAACCTCGGGTGAAACTTGCTAGCACTATTAATTATTTAGAATCTTTTTAAATATATCCTGTGCCATGCATAAATTAATTAAACTTTTCTTTTTGAAATGTATTTAGTTTAATTTCTCTTTAGTTAGAAAGCAAGGATAACTTTAATTTCTCTTTGCAGATATACCATTTTACTGGTCCCTCTCAGTCTCTCTCATTGTGTGGTATTTTTCCTTTGTTAGTACATGTGATATCTTGCCTACTAATTAGTTTTTTTCTCAATCTGTTGCTTCTGTCCACTAAAAAATTAGCTACAAAAAAAAATTATAGGCCTATGTATAGCCTTTTTGGTACTTTGATCTGAGAAGCTTCAGTAAGGACACATGATTCCGCTGTTTTTTAATAGTGAAAGTACAAGACTAAAGCCTTTCTTTTCTGAAGAAAAAGGGTACAACACGTTAATATTATAATGGAAAATGTGTTGAGTCCATTAAGTCTTCATCTTATCCACAAGCAGTGTTTTAATAATCGGTTCTTATTCGGTATTCGGAAAGCCACCGAATACCGCATATACGGTATGCGGCCGAATATTCGGATTTATATATTCGGATTTTCAAATAAAAATTCATATTAATTTCGTAGAAAAAATGTATCTAATTTCTTCAAACACAGTTTAATATTCAAAAGTCTTTGCTTTTAACTATTGGTTTTATAAGAAAATGAATATTCGGTCCCATGTGGTATCTGCTCAACATAGTTTTGAATATTCAAAAGTCTTTGTTCAACACAGTTTCATTTTCTAGTCATTCATAATCTCTCCACTTGTAAGTATCTGAATTTATTTTTCAAATTTGAATTTGAATTATTCGGATTCTTATTTTTTATTTGAAAAAATTCGGCTGAATATTCAAAACCGAATATTGGACCGAATATTCATTTTCTATTCGGTTTCCAACCGAATATGAATATTCGGCCGAATATTCGGTCTAATCGGCCGACTTTTAAAACACTGTCCACAAGTCTAAATGTGCTAATATCTAGTTTTTTTAACAAATATTTTATACATGTAAGCATTTATTAGTTATTTTCAACATATAATATAATAATAAAAAATGACGACTATGTGTTTTTAACTTCAAATACATAAATATTATTCTTGTAAACAATTAGCAACTTTCTTTTAATATATATTTTTATTATGTTTAAAATGTATATATATATATTTATAATTTTCAAGACATGCTTGTTAATGATATAAAAGTGCAATGATGATCGACTTCCGTGTACATGTCTTGAGATATATATGTGAATATGTGTTAAAGGAAATTAGCAAATTAAGTGTTCATAAGAAATTTTTGTGGAAAGTAACTCTTTCAACAATTTTTAAATACACAATCAAATGACCATATTTTCTAAATTGTATGTTTAGCAAAATTAACTGTGTGTTAAAGATAATCATCTATCATGATTTTATGTGTGTGTGTTGGGGGGTGGTGTGGGGTGTGTGGGTGGGGGGGGGGGGGGGGGGGGGGGGGGGGGGGGGACACATTTGTGGTCATATATATGAAAATATTATGCATGGATGGTTTTCTAGCTAAGTGCTTAACTCCATGTTTGGTTGTGGTCTAAAGCTAAGGAGACCTAAATTGTTTATTCCAACTTAGGCTAGTCTAAATTATTTATATTTGGTTGAGGTCTAAAGTTAAATCATAGCTTAAACTATTTCTTGTTTGGTTAGAGTTGGTAGAGGACTAAAGTTTTGAAAGCCTAAATTGGTTAATTATTTATAATAAGATAATAATTATATAATATTAATATATTAATAATAACAGTAATATATTATATATTATTATAAAATTTATTTAATATATTAATAATATAAAATATTAATTATATATTAATAATTATTATTAATAATAAAATACTAATTATATAATTATAAATTAATAATAATTATTTATAAATAGACACTAATTATATAATCTTATTAAAATAATTATTTAATAAATTAACAATATAAAATATTAATTATATAATATTATTATAATAATTATTTAATATATTAACAATATAGAATATTAATTATATAATTATATATTAATAATAATTATTAATAATAAGATACTAATTATATAATATTAATATATTAATAATAACTATAAAATATTATAATATTATTATAATAATTATTTAATATATTAATAATAACTATAATATATTAATAATAACTATAATATATTAATAATAACTATAATATATTACAATGTTATATAATAATTATTAATAAAAGGATATTAATTGTAAAATATTATTATAATAATTATTTAATATATTAACAATATAAGATATTAATTATATAATTATATACTAATAATAATTATTAATAATAATATACTAATTATATACAAATAAAATATTATTATAATAATTCAAGTTAGACCACAAGGTGGAATAAAAATTAAACCACTATGTGAGGTGACTTAATTTAAACCGGTCTAAAGATTGATTTATGTCATCTTAGTCCGGTTCAATTAAGACACGTTTGGTAAAATAACGAGGCCAAAACTCCTTATTTTACTCCTTATTTTTCCATAGCCGTTGGATCAAGATCTAACAATTGATATTATAATGGAATCTGTTAAAGGCTATCTGGGCCCATCAAATTTGAATCTGGACTCCTACAGTTGCTGTATCATTTCTTTATAGATTTGTTTTCATCACAGTTCCCTATATATGGCTTTCCTTTAGACATTGAACTTGAAAATAGTAGACCTTGTATTATCTTATATTAGAATTTCCCGCTTATTAATAGATTACTCATTTCTCAATGCAAACAATATTGTGCAAGTACCAACAATGTTGTTATTTAATACCTACTTTTTAGGGTTTATTGGAAATGATTCCATAAATAGCATAGTATAATATTTTCTTTTTTCTAACAGAGGATCTTGACTTAAAATACTCAACATATCACATGCTTTGCTAAGGTCCTTAGACCTTACCAAATATAGCATAATCCTTGTAAGTCCATGTGTCTGACACGAAGACTATACCTTATAAAATGCCATTTCTGAAAAAAAAAATTCATACCCATACCCTATGTGTATTATCGTGGTCTATCCTTTCTGGTATAAATGCGCGCACATTAGACTCTTTACTATATTGTATAACATATGTTTTCTCTGCTTATTGTAATCTTATTTAAAATTTTAGGTTTTCCTTTTCATGTGGGCTTCATGAAGAGTTTGTACTGTAGAGAAAACCCAATATATAGAGATACTTCTCATGATTCTGTCATAGAGATACTCTCAAATGGTTCTTGTACTACTATCTTTTAATAGAAAAGGGAGAGAAATGATTGCTCTAGTTTTATGTTTGGTATCAGATGTACTTATTGTTCGCCTTAGTTAACACCTTATAATGGGATTAATCTACAGTTAGGCGTGAGGGTTTGGCTATAACTTTATAATATAAAGAGTTGTGCGCTTTACAAAAGAAAGAAAAAAAACTAGACAAGATTTGGTGGGTGTCACTTTCTTGTGTTCAAATCTAAAGGTGAGACAAATAAAGGATGTAACATCCAATCAGTTCCTTGAAGCACTTTTTCTCTCTAATTCTTTTTTCAAGTTGTAGAAGACAGTATGTTCTTGTTACATTTTGCATAGTTTGTTTTGATTTTTTGTGTTTCCCATGTCATGTAGTAAGTGCCTAGGTGTCTGCCAATCTAGGGCTAATATATATTTGCTAGAAATGCTTTAATGAGAAAAGCAACCCCTCGAGTAGAAAATATATATATTTATGTAAAGATAATTGCTAACATATAATATATGCATAGGAGTAGAACTAGTGTTCTTAAGTTCACCAAACCTCTTTGTAACTCAACTCTAAAATCTATCGGATTAGTTTCAAACAACGAATATAAATGTTGAAAACCACCTACCTTACGAGTGATCGATGTATGCACATTAAAAATTTTAAACTTTTGAATTAATTTTATATAAAGTAAAGTGGTAAAAAACGTTCAAAAAATGAATGTATTAAAATTAATTTATAAACTTTTTAATTTTGACTGCATGACTTTATACTTAGTTAATTTGAAAGTTTAAATTTTTGCTTGTAGATGTATTACTCGTAAGGTAGATGAGTTTTAACAGTTAAGATTCGTTGTTTGAAGCCAAGTTGATATGTTTTTAGAATTGAATTCACATAGAAGCTTGGTGAACTTAATAACACCCTAGTTCTAACTCTACAATGCGTTGCTTTGTAAAATAGGAGTGATATTGGGTTAGGATCGTTTTTGTAAAATAGCATTTGTAAATAATTTTTTTATTAATATATTGTTAGTGGCGTAATGTCATCTAACCTTTAAGAAAAAAGATAATAATATATGCACATTTTGAGTAAACTAGGATGTTATTAAGCTCACTAAGTTCTTTGGTGAGCTTAACTTTAAAATTTATCTGAATGACTTAAAACAATGAAATTCAAATCGTTGAAACTGATTTATTTCATGAGTGATGTATTTACATGTAAATTTATAATTTTTTTATTTAATTTAGTATAAAGTTATGCGGTAAATAAAGAATGTTTATAAATTAATTTTAATGTGTTCATTTTTTATCAATTTTTGACTGTTTGACGTCTTTATATACTAAATTAATTTAAAATCTTGTAAATTTGACATATAAACTCATCACTTGTGAAGTAGATATCATTTTCAACGACTTAGATTCATCGTTTGAAGTCAATCCGATATGTTTTGAAGTTAAACTCATAAAGAACTTGGTGATCTTAAGAACACCCTAGTTTTACTCTGCATATATATTTACAAGAATATATTGATAACAATATATAAATACATGTTTAATTGTATATAAAAGCATTTTGATAATAATATATTTGAACAACCTTCCCGCTACTCAATAAAAGACCCATGTTAATTCCAATAAACATTAAAATAGTGAATCGGTTGACACACTAACACTGGCACCATCAAACCCAGATGGGTAATTGGTATTAGATATAAAATCATCTCCAAATATCATAGCACCGGCAGCTAATGCTCCAGCACCTAGACCCATGCCCAAACCAGGCCTGCTATTCGTCCCGGTAGGTCTACTTGCTGCCACATTTATGTAACTTTCAGGTACCGCAGCTGGTCCCTGGTACGATGGACCTGTTGTACCAGCATTATATGGTGGCGTTTGAAACGGAGACTGGTAACCCGTTTGAAATGGAAGAGTTGGTTGCTTTGGGATGTTATGCGGGGCTGATGTTTGTGCGCTTGTGTGTGGTTGCGACGGGTACGTGTAGACTGGGCCATCTTCTATTGCTAGTGTTATGCCAACTTGATCTGAGTGTGTAATGCCTTCTATTGGACCTGTAATTCTGTGCTAAAATTTGTTAAAAATTTGTACACTTATTCTTTGTTTTAGAAGTTAGCTATGCGATTGATTAATTGATGTATTACAACAAGTTTTGAGGCATGGCAATTTTAACTTGAGATTGAAGTATTATTACATCTAGGTTCTTCGCATTAGTTCCAAAATATCTGCTAAAGAACTCTGTTAGTTTATTCTAAGGACGACTTTTGCTTAGTATATATCTTCTGTTTGTTTTTCCTATTAAATTATTAATAAAATTAGCAAACCACATGCACAAACACTGCAATTATAGTATTAATTTAATTATAAAATTTAAATTTTATGACCTGAATTGAAGGCAGTATCCGGTTCTTTACTAGAAATTCGAACAGAAACATCAACAAACCCTTTAGGCTTTCCAGAGTTTCTCTCTCTTAACTGAAAGCTTGCGGTTTCTTCAAATTCAGATCTTGTTTTATCTCTATCATGTGTATATTTATCCAGGAACTCTTGCATCTTAACAGTTGCAACTCCATGTAGCCGCTCTCTTAAAAATATAGGCTCTCTTTTGTACACCTCGATTGTCAGTATCATTCGTTCCAATTTAGTATCGGTTTGGTCAACCGAAATTGAAAATTTGGTTTTCCATGTAGGGTTTGGGCTTCCTGAGACATCGATCTTTGTGCAGTATTTGTTGTCAGGCTCCAACCACCCAACTGAAAACCACTGGGGTTTGAGAAGGGAGGATTTTCGACTGAGACCGCGTGCAGATATGATGCAAATTTCAATGAAGATTTTTTTCATGGTTTTTTGTTTACTCTTTTCAAAGATCAACTGATCTGTTAGCGTTTTGCTTTTCGTTTTTTTGTTCTTGTCTTTCAAGTTTCAAGAATGAGAATAAAAGTTTAAAACAAGGGTATATGAGGATTGCTTTACTTGGAGAAAGGAGATTCCGTGCCATCAATGAATAGTTAAAGCTATCTTAAAGGAATATGAAAGCATTGAAGTTTTCATAAATCATAAAGCAAAGTACATAGAATCTTGGTTAATTGACAAGTGCGGTTCAATTTAAAATAGCTCTAAAAACAGTGGTGGAGCAATCAGGGTAGGCAACATGAATTTTGAAAACCGAATATAGGTCTATGTATAATCATTATTACCTGATTTTGAAGAAAATTTTGTATCTGAATTAATTAATTCACTGCAGTATGCAACCCGCTATTGTATAAGTAGAATATTTTGCCTACTCCTGATAATAATTCTGACTACACCCTTGTCTATAAAGCTTAATTTTACAAACAGCTGAAACAATTGTTTTTATTTTTTGAGCAGAAGCATAATAATAATAGAAATAAACTGATAATTATAAGGTAATTATCTCGGTTCACAAACGGAAAGAAATTCTACCTACAATCAGTAGCATAAGAAACAGAGCAACAGTAAACAATTTACTTGGAATATTAAAGCCCAAGACCATTTTGAAACTCATCAAAAGATCCGGTATCAATACCGCAACTCGGTAATATTAATTTAATTTTTGTGGGGAAAAATTCCTGTAGGTTTTTCAATTGGATAAAAAAATCATTCCATGAATTGCCTTTGGAATAGGGATGTAAACGGATAGGATATTATTCGAATTCAGAAAATTACTCGTGATTTGATTTGTATCCGAAAAATTATATAATGTATAAGAATATAATTTGATCACTAACTATGTATCTGATCCGTTTATACCTTTGGATCACAATAAATGCACTATTTGTTTTTAAAGTATTGATTTGTTAAATTGCATATACATTTCATAATTTGTAACTTGTATTTTCTTGTCATACCAATGATTTATTATTTTTATTTTTATCATACCAATTATTTATTGCTTGTATTTTTATTTTATTTTATCATAATCTTGTTGAAGATGTAGAAGCAGAAGATGCAACTGATTCAAAAGAAGATGAAAAAAATATGAATGAGCCGCCTGAACAACCAAAGAAATTTAATTTCATTTTGATTCAAATCTCATCTATTATCATAGAAAATTGAATTTGTATCCTCTGCATTAACTCGAAAAAGAATCTTTTGAGTTAATACATATAGAACGTTTGATCAGCTTTAAGATGTGTGCAGATTAGATTTACATTAATATTAAAGAGCTTCTGAAATTATAAGTTGCGATCAAATTAACTTTGTTTAAAATCATATTGACAAAATGAGTTAACTCAAAAGATGCTCTTTTGAGTTAATGCAGACGATGCGGACTCTAGAAAATTTGACAGCCAAACATATTCTTAAAGAATACAAGTGGGGGTCCGGTGCTCAGTCAAAACTGTTCCATCCGTATCAAAATTCAAAAGTACACTTACCCCCTATTTGGATGGAGAGTAAAGGGATAAAGAAAGGAAGGGTAGGTGAATAATAGAAGGGAATGAAATGAAATATAAAGGAAAATTAACATATTTAATATTTTTGTGTTTGAATTATTAATGAGAGAAAAAATAAATCTAACTTTTTTTTCCGTTTTATTTCTTATTTAATTGATTAAAATTTAGAAGGTAAATGAGAAATTTGGCTACTATTGTAGGTTTGTGATAAAAAATTTGTATGAAAATTATATTGGTAAGATATAGAGTTAGACATTTGTGTTATTTTTTAAAAAAAATATTTGGAACAAAATTTCTTTCCATCCGTTACACTTCAAATTGCGAGAAAAACTGATTCTAGTAATTACAATAATACAAAATTAAACATTTCACCTCCAATATAATTTTGTCAACCAAACACGATTCGACGAAAACTTTTTTTTTTTCTTTCCATTCCCTCCCTTCCTCTACTCTCCATCCAAACAAGGTGTTACTCTATTCAAATTTTAAAATTCTCTGTGTAAATTTAAATGACGATCTTAACTTGATATAGGACCGAATTTAATGACAACCTAGAATTCCCAGAGAACAACCTATTACCTATCAGATGATGTTTAACATAGGCCTTAGTACCTCAGTAATATCTACAGATCACCACCAAGTAGGCCCTCAAATAGGTGTTCAGGCCCAAAAATAGGTGTTCAGCCCCAAAAGTAATTTCTAAAATCGAAACCCAATCTGTTTCTTTCTTCTTCGCCGTCCTCAAACCAATCTCCATTCTACTTTCCAGCTAGAAGAAAAACGGAGAGAAAACCGAAAACAAAATAAATAAATTGGAAACTGGTTCGGAAATTTTAGCGCGATTAAACCCTCAAAGTTTCCGATTTCTTCCTTTCGTAGTCCCCTTTTGTTGTTTTCAGCTCAGCCACTAAATTGCTACTCTTGCTTCACAAGCTGCATTTTTGGTACCGTCTCTCTCTACTCCCTCTCAGAGATATTTCAGCAAACACCTCTCGTGCATAAGCTCTTCACGAAATTTTCGTTATTAGGACATGGTTATTGTCACAGTGCTTGTCAAATAGATTTTCGCATTGCATTCAACAATGCTCTTGCATAGACTGGTTTGCCCAAATCATGGTGCCAGGGTAATCTTTTGTATAACCTGTGCAAACCTCGTTTCTAAAAAGGTAATTGGGTCTGGCTTCATCTTTCAATAAATATGTTTTATTTTTATTTTATTGAAGTAATGCACAGTATGTAAAATATGATTCTGTGTTGGGTATGTTTAAATGTAATAGTTTTGGACAACAGAGATGCTAAATGACTTTATATTATACATTTGTGTTCTATGTATTGTTTCTTATATTTCAAACCATAAATTGCAGAGTTCCATGACCTACTCTCCGTTCCGGGAAACTTTGCATATGCCGCCAATTGTTGTAAGGCTTAATTTCATAAGAATTTCTTCTAATTTTTGGTCTAATATGACCAAAGCTGATAATCAGGAGGTTTGCGAGGAGTTAAATCTTTCCAAGGTTACAGATTTTGAAATGGGTATTGATTCAATTGAGAGGCTTTGCAAAATTGGAAACATTTCTGCTGCAGTTTGTCTGCTGAGAGAATTGACTGACAAGCAAGCCTACATTTGTGTTAGTATATATAACCATCTTCTAAATTCAGCAATTGAAGCAAATGATTTCAATCTTTTCACAGAAGTGTTCAAATATTTACTGCTTTCTAGATCACCCCCAAATATAAATTCCTATACATGTGTTGCCAAGGCTTTTCAAGTGGTGCCGGATTCAGAAAAGATATTAAATTTTATCAGGGATGTTTGTGAAATTACAAAGGATAGAGAACCTACTGTGATGAATCAAATTATTTTTTCCATGGCTGATTCAGGACAGATGGACAAAGCAATGCTTGTATTTGGAGAATTGAAGAAGATGAATTCAAATTTTGATTTGGTCACATTTAACACAGTATTGGGTATTTTGGGAAAGGCAGGTTTGGTGGATCAGATGCTATCAGAATTTGAAGCAATGAAGGGTTCGGGTTTCTCTCCTGATGCTATAACCTATAACACAATAATTAATTCTTTTAGTAGATTAGGGAAGTTTGATATGTGCAAAGAATTTGCAAGGGAAATGTCTGAAAAAGAGATTGATATGGATTTGAGAACATACACTGCTCTAATTGACAGTTTTGGTAGAGCTGGTCGGATAAAAGATGCCATTAATTTTTTCGAGGAAATGAAAAGGTATCAGAGGCCTTCGGTTTATGTGTATCATGCTTTGATTAGCAATTTGAAAAAGGCAGGAAATTTTGAGTTAGCTCTGAAAATGTCTGCTGAGATGGAGTTGAGTTTTCCAGAGCTTCTTGGACCAAGGGACTTTAAAGCAAATTGGGCAGGTAGAAGAGGCAAATGTAGGAAATAAACAGATAATTGTTGTAAAGTTGTTTTGACCTTGCAGTGGAACAACAGAAATGTAAAGTTGCATGAGCATAATTTTTTCTTGGGTTTGGATTGGAGCGACTTACAAGGGGCATCAGATCAAGAAGTTAGGGGTGCAAATGGATCAGACATTATCCGTCAGTATTCGAATATATTCAAATTTTTGTGGATTTGGATAGTTTGTGAATACAGGGATGGATATGATTTATGCAGATATGAGTACGGTTATGGGTACAATTTCAGTAAATGGGCATGGATATGAGCACAAATACTTATCCGTATTCGTATTTTTTATATTTTTTGGATATCCGTTTGTGCGGATACAGATATGTATATGTATTTGTGTCAGTGTTCTAAATAGATAGCTATAGCTTTTCTGAACCATAAACGCTAAGTTATGAGATAAAAGTGCGCTAACTCAGCTACGACCGCTATAGATATAATAGCTGATCGCTATTACCGCTATATGCGACCCGCTATAGCTACCGCTATGCTACATTGATTTTTTTTTTGCAATTTATATAAACTTCTGTACTTCTATTATTATTTCTAATGCTATATGGTCTTCTATGATAAATATGCTAAACCAAACTATGTGCTTATGTTTTTATTTGTGATTTATTCTCTCATTCTATATCGAGAAATATTCAAATGTTAATTCTTCATTTTGATTGCTCTTCGGATAGTATTAATTTGTAAAATTATTATCGTTTGTTTCAATTGAAAGTTGATTTTGATTATGATTATGATTATTATAATATATCAAATGTTTAAATATGTATATTGACTTCATTTATCTTATAAAATTAATTGTTCTTTGTCTATTATAATATATAATACTCTGAAGTATGAACTATTAAATAATGTTACTTTTTAGATTTTTTTCCTTCTTATTTACATAAGTGATAAAAAATATAGACTTAAATTAGTTGTCATTTAGTTGTTACATCAATTCTCTAATATTGATTATGTTGATAATTAGTACAAATATAGAATATAAAATTTGAAAAGGGAAAATCGCTATGTATGATAGCTTTTGCTATAGTTACGCTATTTGCAATAGCTTTTTTTTTTGTCTCCTCGTTATGTCGCTATAATCGTTATTTAGAACCTTGATTTGTATCCGTATTTTTTTATTCGTTTGTTTTAGAATCATATATGTTAGAGATATTTTTTTTTGAGTGAGTCTATGGTACTATGCATATCACGGGTTGTTACTGTGCTACGGTTCTATATCCGAGTTTTCAAATTCTAACGGTCGATCCGAACCGTTCATCTTATTCTCCATATTAATGTGTTTGGAGACCAAATTTTACATTTTTTGAAAATTTTCACTATTTTTTTAGATATTTAGAAAATTACTTGATCTGAAAATTCTAGACCATTCAAAAACAGTGATTTTCAATAAATCTAAAAAAATTGTAAAAAAATTTCAAAAAATGTAAAATTTGGTCTCCAAACACATTAATATGGAGAACAAGATGAACGGTTTGGATCGACTGTTAGGATTTGAAAACTCGAATACAAAGTTGTAGTACGGTGTCAAATCGTAATATGCATAGTACCATAGACTCACTCTCGTTTTTTTGTTAGACTCTTTTGATTAAAAGTATGGTTATGTGTTGGTGATTAATTTTATTGAAGAAGTATATAAATTTTGTAATGACATAAGAAGCTTAATACTTGAAACTTTTTTTTTTACCATAATAAATAAATATTCGAAATATATCCACAATTTATGTTATATTTTTTAATGAAAAATAATTTATTAAATAATATGTCAATTTTGTTACAGTATTTAAATTAGGTATTCGAATTATGTTTGTATTCTTTTAATATCCAATATGTACCCGAAAAATTAAAAAGGGATGCGGATAAGGATTTACCATGATCTGATCAGTATCCAATCCATTTACACCCCTAGAGAAAATTCTCTTTTCATTTGATTTGTTATTATTTATAATGAAAGATAGGATACTGGATGTAATTTGATAAATTCAAGTTAATAAAATAAATTAAGCGAAGCCACGTGTACGGCTTTTGTCAAGTTTTGTGCATAGCTTAGCTGATTGCAATATGAAATATAATTTACATGTTTCATTCCCTATCATAAATGACAAAGAAGATATTAGATCCTATTTTGTAAGTTTCGTATCTTATTCTAAATTTTTTTTTTCTGCGTTCTCTGACCAGGTATTGTTTTCATAATTTTACTTTTATTTGGCAATCTGGCATTCTTTGTGATTCTCACTACTTGTAACATGCATATCTACAAGCAGAAGTTTAGCAGCTAATTGCTAAATAGTTTGGGCGTTCATATACGTTTTAACTGTTCACTTGTTCTGTGTACTGAATTCATATCACCCACAGTAATATAATATCTGTTTAGATCCGGACAATCTGATCAGAATCCACACAAATACTAAAAGAGCCAAATGCATTCCACCTCGGACTTGATTGGTCCAGATCTAAAGAAAATTATTCTATTACCTCAGATGATATGTACTCCTGTGTACAAGCTGGACAAGGGAAGTTTTCATAGTAGTATCAACAGCTGTGACAACATTTTCCATAAGATATGGAGAAAATTTGAGGGCATAAACAGATAATAATTGGCTATAATTACTGAGGACATTACTACAATATACAACAGTAAAGTTCCTACATATAATTTAAAGCTCAGAAAGAAAACAAGATCTCAGCGCTTGAACGAATGAATTAATGATTGCACATGGCACGTTCTCCCGACTCAAAATGAGCTTCTACCATGTGAGAAACAAATCACCAAACCTTCACCACATGTTCCTATTGTTAAAGGTATCATTCGCATTATTGAGACCGTATCTTCCTGTACAAAAAATAGGACCTGCAGTAGGTCCAATGAAACGAGTCAAATAATGGTAATAGAAACCAGAAAAAAAAATTTAGAAGTTGACTCAAATAGATGAAATATATTCACCTAGGAAGCTCAGAAAAGGATGTTTAGGAAGAGAATAATCCATCCAGCCATGGAGAATACTGCAAATATATGTACCCAAAATAAAATTGCTGCTGATTCTTTCCCACATCCCCTTAAATTCGCAACAGCACCTGTAATTGAAGGAACAAAAATATGTCATAATTGACAATTCAATCCTGTGCCCAGAGTTTGTTACTTCAGAAACTATCTAGAATTATTCGGCGACAAGGCAAGAACAACCCCTATTCCATGCTCATTTGTACCAAATAGCAAATCATGTGGAAAAATGACCAATTCTCTCATCATTCATTTTAATATTCCAGTTTATCCAAAATTTCACGGTCATATTCATGAAGTTATTTAAAATTACCAGAAAGTACAGAAGTAGGCATGGAATGCTGAAGCAACAGCACAAATTTAAACATTTTGTCACCCTTGGGTATAAAGCCAAACTTATCAGCTAAAGTGACAATGCCTAATCCTGCCAGTGGAACAAAGGTCAAGCGTGCAAAAATTATTGCAGCAGTGGTACGCAACCCCAACCTCTTACTTCCAACTCCTGGACCTGGATACACAAAAAATAAAAATATAATCATTTTTAGGCTTTTTTTTTCTCCTAGATAGGCACCTCAAGTCAGAAGTAGCAATTGAATATCAGCAGTTGGTGTAGCTTATTGGGTGTCACTGTAAAATCTAAAATATCTTGTACATGTACTAAGGCAATGTCATTTGGGGGCTTCAATAAAGGTCCGAAGTGGTCGGAATTCCAATGTGTTCTATGGGTTTACAGGATAAAAGTTTCCATTTCAAAGGAGAATCCAGGAGAAATATTGAGATTTTACACTCATAATATACTTTTTTCTTAGCAGAAAGAGAACATATTAGAAAAAAAAAAAACACATACCATCAACAAGATTACCACCCAAAGCAAGTAAGATGCAAGGAATCATAGCCTCCCTGAATTTCACCAAAAGAAAAATAAATAAATAAATTACAATTATATGAAGATACTAGTCTTATGTTCACCCTATATACTACACAAATATAGGTCCAAGATTGCAACAAAAAGAAACCGAGTTTCAAAATAAAATACCCAAGGATCAGGCAGCTGTCGGTGAAGAAGAACAATGGGGCATCATCAGTAAGAACAAGTTTCTTGAGAAAAGGTACCGCACCAATGATAATAGCCAGCGCCTGTATGCCAATGTCATATTCAATCTCAAGTATCAAGTTGTAAACAAAACAAATACAAGAATTTACGCAATTAGAAACTTACAGAGGCAATAATAGGAGGCTGGAAAATCTGCTTTAGCTTTAGTATCTCTGCCATTTTGTAAATCATGCTCATTATCTGTGCATCAAATATGATTATCTTGATCAAGTAGATAGATAAGAAATTATACAGCAACTATATACCCATAAATGCATCTTCAAAGATAATAGCAATTCATCTTGGAGATATCTACAAGCAAAAATATATAACAAAATTAAATGATAACTTACTCTTTTTAAAGAGAACCGCATGGTTGTTGTCAGGGTTTCATCTGACGAGTTTAACAAAGGCTCGCTCTCAGGCGCTGCACCATTATCTATTGAAGACTTGTTTGAAACAAGAGCATTATCTTCAACAGCTGCATTACTATTCTCTAGAGGAGGAGATCTAATGATGGGTAGTTGTTTCTCGTCTTCATTGCCATCAAAGGACTCACCTGGTGGTGGGGCCAGCATTTTAAATACATATGTGTATAGAATAATTGCACCAACCTGCAGTATGTACATGGATTTCAGTATAATTGATTCATATAAAACCACATATATATACTCTCTTTTCCTTGAATCCTTTTTCAAGAATGAAAAAATAAATAAATAAGGACTCATACCCATTGGCCATAGGAGATATATGCATTTCCATCTTGACTACATTTCTCGGAGTCACCAAATGGATTCGATGCATCACGGCATAGCGCTGCAATAAGCACAAGTGGTATGTTTCCAATGTTCCCTACAAGTAAAAATGTTATAGAAGTTATAACCTTGAAACAAGTTCTATACATATTTTCTAAATGTAGCTTAAAGCTAGAAAAAACTTTTCATTTTTCTCAAATGAATTTCTGCAAAACAATAAGGTGCAGCTTGGTATCGAAGTTTTAGGAACAAGAAAGGAGAAGGATAGCCTATTCCTCATCATACCAATTTGACTGTCAGAGTATAGGGGGGTAATTTCCAATCAAATTTTGCTTCTCAAGAGTAAGTCAAATCAAGTTTTCCTCAGAATTAGATATACTTTCAAGAGAGGGGCCAAACAAGCACCAAACCAGAATTTTCCCTATTCCTGGAATTAAGGCCCTCCAATATATTCTCATTTCAATTGGAACAAAATTTAGCCAGAAATTCATAATTTTAGCTTAAAGGTAAGAGAAAACAATTACTCACCAATGCCAATATGAATAATAGTAAACTTGAAATAAGGGTATGGCGGCCGAATAATCAATGCAACTATTAAACCGATCAAGGAGCCTGTTATTGTAGCAACTATAACATTAACTGGAATATACCACCTGCAAGTATGACAATCATTGTTATAGTGTAAAATTGTAGCATCTTGAAGGGAGCATGTAATTCAAAATTCAAAAATGGAGAAAACATGCTCACCACTGTAGCAACTTTTCGAAAGTAATTGCTCTCCCCAATTGAGAAAATATAAGACAAGGCAGTAGGAGTGAGAATACTAGCTGTGCGGTACACAAAACGGTTAAGTAAGATCTTGACAGCATAGACAGAATTTTTTTTAAAAAATAATAAAAGAATAGGAAAAAAAAACTCACCCCATTCAGAAGTTTCCGGCCACTAGCTGGCAGGATGTTAACATATTTAGACGCCATTAAATAACCCAAAAAGCACATTGTAAAAACCTTGGCAATAGGTAAGACTGCATATTTTATAGTGGCTAGGATTGGTTCACCACTACCGCCCTGTGCCTCTATCATCTTCTCCAATAGAGATCTCTCCATTGCTATGCTTTGCTCAGCTTCCTGCTTCATGACATTTATGTTTAGACAGAAAAGAAAAGAAAAAAAAAGTTGCATATTTGCAATGGAGTGTGATACAGACAAGCCAAACAATTTTAAAAGAAATATCTAGCCTAACATGACATTAACAAGATGGGTATGATTAAAGGCTTACAAAAATAAAAATTGCATAGTGTTGCAAACTTATTTACACAACAAAGGGGCCATGAAAGGGAAGATAGAAGGAGATCACATATTTTCCCTACTCAATTTCACTGAAACCTATCATTCTAAAGTAATTACATGACTCCTATTTTCTGATTCGTGCACTCGAGGAATTATATTGTATTGAGGGTATAAAGTAGCATTCCATATGGACAATAACCCTATGACAATTTTACACTTAAGCAACGGAAGGGGCTAAATATCTATCTACCTCACAAAAAAGAAGTCAATTTTGTAAACCATAAAGGGTTAGGTGGACCTTAGTCCTTACCCAATAATCAATCTATTGAAAAGAAGTTAGAAGAGACTTCTAGATCCACATTCTGAACCTTACAGATTTTTTTTTTTAAACACTGTGCTTTATTGAAAAATACCAGTATGAATTAGCACCTTCATATTAAAAAATTTCACAATACTTCATAATAAATTAGTGAAGTGACTGCCTTTCCTAAATAGACACCAAAAATCTTTGCAAACAAATGAAGATCTACAAGCTGGGATAATTAACTACTTCCAGTAGACAATCATGAAAAAAATTGAGGGTACATTGGCAAAAAAATGAAACAATTTGATGATAGCTTTCTTTCCGTATAAGCAAAGAGATATAACAGTCACAGATATCATCCATCATTAATAAAACTATCACCAAGGAACTAGGGGCAAGAAGCAGAATTAAAAAACAATACAAAGTTTTGACAATATCTGAAGATTTTCTTTTCACGACTCAGGGTACTTGCAAACTTAAAAATTTCAAAACAAGTTCGTTCCAGGAATAGCGTATCTCATCGGAATTATAAAGCAAAATTAATGCGCTTCTCATGCACCCCAAAAAAAAATATATGGAATAGAAAAACAATAATGTAAGCATTTACAAAGCATCAAATCGAACTCACCGGAAAGGAAGAATAGCAGATCAGACGAATATTTCCGCCGAGTAGCTCGACTTTGAGCAATAGATGGAAGAACTCAAATCAAGGCGCTTAAATCCGAGTACAATTGCTCTTCTATAAATCTGAGAAAAACTCGCAGCAAAATAGAGACGACAAGAGATTTGATTAGACCCAATTCCAATTCCAATTCCAGGCAGTTCGTTTTTAACTGCCAATCCCAAGTCCCAACTTGGAAACGAAACAATAAGCGATAAATAGATGGAAACGAGGAATACGAAACAACACGGGAAAGTTATAGACCCCCCAGGCTTTTTACAATTAATTACGAGCGTGTCACTGCAGGCGACGTTATTCCATTTACCTAAGGTACCTCATTTTATGTTTTTGAATCCAATCCGTTTATTATATAACCACGAATCTCAAAGATATCTGGTACATTAAAGGTTAGGTCTAGATTGGCCTGGATTCTAATCTTACGGTTAAAATTGAAACTCAAATGGTACATTACCTCAGATGTACAGGACACTCTGTGGGCCTATGACCAGGGTCTTTCCGTGAATCCCACTTTGCTTTCTATTTCGCTGTATATAGATCTGTATTAAAATCATACAGCAAAAGAATTAATCCGATTAAATGACCCGCTTAACAAAAGATCGATTGGTTACCGGCATGGGGAATCTAGAAGGTTCTTTTCCGTGACTTCCCTGCCTAGAAGATTGTCGTCTTTTGTTGCGGATGTAAGAAAGATTCAGAAACAAAAGCACCGTGCAAGACAATTGGTCCAATGACAGTAGGATCAAATTATGTTCGACTATCAGTTCAGTCCCGTTCGATTCAGATAAAGATTCGTATAAACAGTCCAGTTCAGTCCCGTTCGTTTCATTGAAGCATCAAGCAGGGAGCGATGTTGACTGTTAAGGGTCTATAGAATCATTTCACGGAAATTTACATGAAAAATATCTTGTTAGAATTCGTTCGGTCTTCGTTTTCTTACGAATAAGTTTCTGTTTTAATTCTATGACACTTCTCATTTTTTTTATGAATCGTAAAAAATTTGATCGATCCAACTTGATTTTAAAGTTTTCAATGATAACAAAACGAATTCTAAGAAAGAATGCGGACTTGAAAATATATTTGGTTCTATCATATATAGAAATAAATAAAATCATATGTACTAGAATAATTACATATTTGTTTCTTCTATATTCTCAGAGTTTGTTTGGCAATTACCAAAATAGCAAATAATGGACCGGTACGCTATTTCGGCTAAAAAGGTTGCCAAATAGACATGGGGTTTTAAATAGCAGTAAAGTAGGCTAATTCACTATTTTAGCAAATGAGTTGAATAGAAATTAGCAATGCACAAAATGGTGATTATTATTATTTTTATATTGTTTATTTATATATTATAGCGTGGTTATTGTTATTTATAATTACTCTCTTTTATTAGTTAAATATAATTTCATATTATTTGTTGTTATAATGATTATTTATACCACATTATTATTTCTATTATTATTGTTATTGTCATATTTTACCAAGCGGTATTTTTCAATATTCTTTAAATTTGGCCAAACGATATCTAATTTTGCATACAAATTATCGGCATATAAACCAAATTTATTAGTTTCTATTAATTATAAAACTACAAAAAAGAAAGATGCTCTAATCACATTCAATTACGATCGTCATGGCATCACCGTGGAAGAATTGTTTTAATTATATAACCGTCCTTACGTACGTAATGCCTGTTCCGCCGATTTTTTTTAAAATACCCATGTAATAAATAAAATTATTAAAAATAACCAGGCTATCATGAAAATTATAAAACTACCCTCCCCGCGCATATTATCCGCGCCCCGGAATTTTAATTCCCCCCGCGAATATTATCCGCGACCCGAACGTTAAATTCCAGATGCGCTGCACGAATCCTGAAGTCAATGTGCGGCGCCGAATTAAAGGCTGGGGGCGCGGAAATTATCCGCGGGCGGGCCTTTAAATTAGAATATGCACGGATCTTGAAGCAGCCTCCTTTCTTCTCCAAAACAGAACCGCCTGTCCCGTTTTCTGCTGTCACCAGAGCAGTGAAACCGGCATTGCTCCGCCAAATCGGACCCGCCCCACCCCTTCTTGCTCCGCCCCGATATTGGTCTGCCCTGCCCCGCTCCATCTCTCCCATCTCGTTGACTGTTCCCTTTCCCACCTCTTTGTGAAAGGCGAGGAAAGAGCCGTCGGGCGTTACCTTCGACTGCCATAACCGGTGTAGCATCTCCACAACTCCACTACTCAAGAAGGGTAAGTAATTTTATATCAATTTTGAGTTAATTTGATTGAATTGTTAATGCACGTAAAATGTTCGATGAAATGCATGTAAGATGTTTGATAGATTATTTGTGATATGTCAATGTGAAATTGTTAGTATATTTAGCCCAACTCAAGAACGGTACGTAATTTTATGTCAATTTCGTGTTAATTTGATTGAATTGTTAATGCACGTAAGATGTTCGATGAAATGCCTGTAAGATGTTTGATAGCTTATTAGTGATATGTCAATGCCAAATTGTTAGTATATTTAGCCAATTTTTGTCATATGTCAAATGTCCGACGAAAGACGTAATGTAATTTTATAGGAATTATTTGTATTAATTGAAGTGATGTATATAATTATTTCTTTTTTTACAATATGATTGTTCAAATGACATGAGTGGAAGAATGTTCATTTATGTGTTATTCATTTTGAATGGATTCACACAAATAATAAGAAAATAATAATTAAAAAAATAGGAATAAAATATAAAGATGTGTATTTCTTTACCCCATGTTTGGTTATGGCCTAAAGCTAAGGAGGCCTAAATTGGTTATTTCAACTTAGGTCGGTCAAAATTATTTATGTTTGGTTGAGGCGTAAAGTTAAACCATAGCTTAAATTATTCCTTGTTCGGCTAGAGTTGATGGAGGACTAAAGTTTTAAAAGCCCAAATTGGTTAATTATTTATAATAAGATACTAATTATATAATACTAATATATTAATAATAATTGTTAATAATTAGTAATTATTAATTGTTAATAATCAATAATTATCAATTATCAATAATTATTAATTACTAATTATTAATTATTAATAATTATTAATAATAAGATACTAAATATATGATAATAATATATTGATAACAACTATAATATATTAACAGTATAACATATTAATTATATAATTACATATTAATAATAATTATGAATAATAAGATACTAATTATATAATATTAATAGATTATTATATTATTATATTATTATAATAATTATTTAATATATTAACAATATAGGGTATTAATTATATATTAATAATTAGATACTAATTATATAATATTAATACATTATAACATTATCATACTAATTATTTAATATATTAACAATATGACATATTAATTATATAGTTATATATCATTAATAAGATACTAATTACACAAAATTTGTCAATGAATTTGTATCCTTCTTTTTTTATTTGAGAGTGCATATTGAGTACCATACAAAAATATCCCTTCTTTAAAAAAATAAAAATGTCTTAATTATAATTTTTGTATAATAAATGAAAGTTTTCTTATTGGTTTCAATGATTTTAACGTAGGATGGCGGCTAGGGGACGTGGACGGCCTAGGAGAGTACCACCACCGGACCCTGATCTTGAGCCAATTCCCGATAACAGCACCGAACATTTCAGTCCTCTATTGTGGATGACTCACGCAGAGCACCGAGTTTCACTGGCATCTATTGAGGTACTTGGTTACTTTTTTAATTTTAAATTTTGTCGAGTTCTCGTATTTTCAGTTTTTTATGTTGTTTGCTTTTTTTCAACGCAGAGTGAGGAGATTGTAGAGGCTAGGAGTCGGCATCCTAGTATACAGTACTATCCGGCGATGGACCGGTATCTGCAAAATTTGGGATTGCACCATTTGGTCGATATTATGGAGACGAAGACTAAGGCCATAAATGCGTCCCTCATGGCGGCACTAGTGGAGCGATGGCGCCCTGAGACTCAGACGTTCCACCTACCGTTCGGAGAGATGACAGTGACTCTCCAGGACGTTAGTGTCCTATGGGGTCTGCCCATCCAGGGTGAGCCCGTTGGTGGCATATCTGACCCCCCTGAGCAGGATGACGACATGATCAATAACAGACTCGCAGAGCTGTTGGGAGCTCAAAGAGATATACGGGATAATAATGGGAAGTCCAGATACGCTATCAGGAAGACGAAGCTGCGAGCTCTGTTTGCGGGAGGTCTGGATCGGCATGCCACGGAGCTCGAGATTCAGAGGTACTAAAAAACTATTAGGAAATAAATTTAAATTGTACTACAATTAGTGCCGAAAAATGAGTTGCCTTCTAATTTTAATATTACAGATATACACGGGCCTTCGTGATGGACCTATTTGGTTCTATTATGTTCCCTGATTCGAGCGGTGATAATGTCCCGCTGATGTATCTGGAGCTGGTGCGGGACCTTGAGTCGGATTTCAAGTACAACTGGGGTGGGGCAGTCCTGGCACATCTTTACTTCAACTTGTACCAGAGTTGTCAGGTCCGTAAGTTCTTCTTGTCTTATTTTAAATTTTTGAACTTCTATGTGATGGCTAATATTCTTCAAATTACAGAAGAAACACAAGGTCATGTACGGGCCAGTAATTCTACTACAGCACTGGGCATGGTCACGGCTACCGGTGGGGGTACCTGTGCTGAATGAATCGCCAGAATGGGGAGTTCCCACGAATGAAGACTGTCATGCATTTGGCAAGAAATTTTATGGACATCACCAGTACGTGAACCAGCCTCATGGAAAACCAGTAGGTATCAAGCTGGTCCGAGGACAGATTCAGAGCCTGGGTGACACGCAGGTGACCTGGACTCCATACCAGGAGCTATACAGTGAGGGGAGGCTGCCGCAGACTGTAGCAGATGATTCGGTGGTGTGGCTATACAGGGGTCCACTGGTGTGCTTCTGGATAGTGGAGTTTCACTATCCGGACCGGGTGCTCCGTCAGTTTGGATATCCTTCGCTCATCCCAGTAGATCCAGACGTCCTGAGATCTGAGATCAGGAGGATACACGGGTAAGTTATGTTATTCTATTATTTAGTAGCTGACATTGGTTATTGACTTAAAATTGCAACTAACATCACAGGTTTGGAAAATTTTATCAAAATTTGATTGCTCCATGACATCATTAGGACGTACTTTGCCCACTCTCCTCAAAAAAGCATTACACCTCGGATTTTGCTGCAATAGACCAAAGTCAAATTAGACAAAGTGCATCTCAAGGAATCATAAATGATATAAATTAGATAATATTACACATACCATGGCGAAATCTTCGAACATCTCCTTAAGCCTTCTTGGCTTCTTCTTCCTGGCTCCTAGTTTGAACCTAGTTCCGTACCATGCGTCCTTCCCACAAGCCTGGACTAGGTTATCAGCAACGTGTTGGATACAATACCTGTGCACAAAATTATTACTGTCCCATCCGTAGTCAGGTTTCAATGCAGCTTTGATCCCCTTGTGTTGGTCTGATATTACACATACGAATCTATTAACACCAATTACATTATTCCTGAGCCAATGTAAGAACCAATCCCAATTATCTTCATTCTCCTTATGCACAATTGCAAATGCTAGAGGTAGCAATTGGTTCTCGGCATCATAGCCGCAAGCTATCAAAAGTCTTCCCTCATACCGCCCAGAAAGGAAGGCTGCATCTATACTTATCACCGGCCTTAGGTAATCAAATGCGGTGATGCATGGTCCGTAAGCCCATGCCACGGCCACGAATTCCACAACACCTTGCCTGACCAGTCCTGTATCTTTATCGAAGCTCGGTTTGGTCTGAAATTGGTGCCTCGAGCTGGGATTCTTGTCACGTATCCCGAGAAGTAATAATTTCATAAAGTTGTACGACTCTTCCCAACTCCCAAATTGCCGGGCTACTGCAAGCTCGCGACCTCTCCAAAGTTTGTTGTACTTCGGGGTTATACTGCCAAACCTAACCCTTACACAGTTTGCCACACTCTGGATGCTCATAGTGGGGTCTTCCTTAATGCTAGTCCCAATGATATCTGCGATAATTGATGCCGTCAAATTTGCATGGTCGGTCCTGGTGTACTCAGATGTGCATGTGTGAGGCATGTCTTGCTCAGTTATCTTCCATGTATCTCCAATATTTGTTGCTTTTGCCTTCAGTTTAAAACGACAACCCGATGATGTGCATCTAAATTCCAGTCGGGATGTGTCACTTCTCTTCGTATATATCTCTTGGTTCTTCTCAACATGGTACTCTTTGATCTTTTTCGTCAGTTGCTTTTTGTTGGTGAAGAATTGGCCTGCTGCGAGATCACTCTTGTATTCAATCCGATGACCGTAGTAAGAAACATCTGCTTCTTGAAAAGCAGATGTGTCATTGAAGTTTAGGAACGGGTGAGTCTCAGAACGGCCACTTAACGGCATGTCTCTAATTTGCCTCACCGTGGGCTCTGTGTATTCTTCTTCATCTTCTTCATCTTCCTCATCTACCTCATCATCCAAGTCTCCTTCCCCCCATTCATCCCCAGATTGCAGATTCTCATCCGGTACCTCGTTCATAAATTCAAATTCCGACTCTATTGGATCTTCCTGTACTCGTGACGGTCTGGGGTGAGGATTTGGTTCAGGTCCAGGTAAGGATGGAGAACCTATGGATATATATGGGATAAAAGGTGGACATTGTGGATGGGGTTGGATAAAAGGTGGAGATTGGGGTGAATTATTGTATATTTCTGGTTCTGGTTCTAGCACTGGCATTGGTCCAGGTACGAATAGAGGGGTGTGTGGTTCATAATTTGGTTGATAATTTTCTACAGCCAAATTTTGGGATGAACATCTAGCTCCTGACTCTCTGTTAATTCGGCATGCAAAAACTTCCAACACAGGATCACCGGACCTCACAACCTTTCTAAGCAGGCCTCTAAATGCTCCTTCATCTCGCAATGTGATTCTGAGATACTTTCCTGCTTGGAGCATACGGGCCTGTATTTCTAATTTCCAGTGATTCCTATTGTAGCCGCTCGCTTCATAAATAATCGAATGCAACTCCTCCAATGTGAAATTTTCTTCAACCCAATACGTATTTACTGGAGGTTTGGAGTAACATACACCATACTGATCATTTATGAACTTCCCTCCAAAATGTACTGAAATTCCAATAGACATGGCCAATGAACTATATTCATAAATGTCAAATATTTGGTCATTTTACTGATTTCAATTATCAACAGTTGAGAACAGTACATGAATAGTACATATGAACTGTATTTAAACACTATATATGAACAGTGATGGAACAGTATTTATGTACAGTATTTAAATAGTATATATGTACAGTATTGAAACAGTATATGTGAACAATATTTATAAACAGTAATTAAACAGTACGTATGAACAGTGATTGAACAGTATTTATGTACAGTATTTAAACAGTACATGTGAACAGTATTTAAACAGTATATGTGAACAGTATTTAAACAGTATATGTGAACAGTATTTATGTACAATATTTAAACAATATAGGAACAGTATTTAAACAGTATAGGAACAGTATATGAACAGTACATACGTATACGCACATGTATATGACCAGTGCATGAAAAGAAAATACATACACCTAAATAGTAAATACGTATATGTATGTGAAGAGTGCATACCTGATTTACCAGCTGAACAATACGTCTCCTTCTTTTTCCTTCTCTCCCTCTCTTCTTCTTCTTCCTCTCTTTCTCCTCTCTTTCTCTCTCCCTTCACTGACTTCTGCTGATCTTTTATAACAAAAAATTGTGCCAAAAAAAAAAATAATAAATGGGTCAGATCGCCGATAATATCCGCGGGGCCGAATATTTAATCCGGCCCGCGGATAATTTTCGCGCCCCCACCCTTTAATTCGGCGCTGCAGATTTTCAAGATTCGTGCAGCGCATCTGGAATTTATAGGCCGGGTCGCGGATAATATGCGCGGGGGGGAATTAATATTCCGGGGCGCGGATAATATGCGTGGGGAGGGTAGTTTTATAATTTTCATGATATCCTGGTTATTTTTAATAATTTTATTGATTACATGGGTATTTTTAAAAAAATCGGCCTGTTCCGGCTTTATTTCCTAAATTATTTATTATTATTTTATTTTGAACTGGGTTGAGATATCTTTGCTTTTAATGTTTTCATTATACTTTTAATTTTAAAACTAATATTTTTAAGAAATCTGTAACTAAATACATGTGGATATTTTGAATGGTGATTTATGAAGCTATTATATATTTCGACAAAATAATTTTAAAACACCGCAAGTATTTATCAAATTATACAATCTAATAATTTTTATTTCGTTATTTGAGTATTAGAATTTGTACTATTATTAATTGAAAAAGTGGTTTAAAAAATATTAACAACATCGTACTATAATTTTTGTTGTTTTCCGAAATAAAAATTTGTTTGGTGGGATGCGGTGCATGATAGGTTTCGGTTGAGTAAAAGTAAGGAGTCCGAATCTGCTGTAATTTCGAAAGGAATTACAGAGCCCTGAAATTTTAATATTAACCGTTCAAATATTTTTTATACTGATCTCGAAAGAAAATAAGTTTTCATGTACAAATCTCAAAAAAAAACTAACAGTTCGAATTGGGATTAATTTCCCAAGAATTAGAGCAAATTTATTTTCACAAGTAAGACGTCATGACCCACCAAAGAAGTTTGGTTTGTTCTTAAATTTAGTTCCAAACATTCCATAATTATTGCTGACGTTTGTTTTCTAAATTTTAAACTGAGTCATTTATTGCAGCCAGGGATAGTTCAGGAATTCGTATCCTCTGAGATATCTCAAACTTTGAGTAACTTTGTGGAAAATCCCAACCGTTTAAATACGTTCTCCACGAATCACAAAGCACACGTAATACTGACCCCACATCACCCCCCGAATAGGCACTGCACACGTCGGTCACGCAAAAGTTGAGATATCTCAGAGGATCCGCACTCGATAGTTCAGTAGATGTACTAAAGAAAGGAGAGAATAATTCTATAATTATAATAGTTTTTAAATGGTAGGTTGTCTTACAACTAGTCAGAGAGACAGAGACTCAAAGATAATATAAATATGAGATTTGTTAAATATGCTTCGGACTTTGGCACGAATTTTGATGCGTGCAGTATAATTTGCACGCAAGATTTTTTACTGTATCGACAAGAGTGATGTCTGTAACAACAAGGGCGAATCTTAGGAATGCGTATCCTCTGCATTAACTCAAAAAGAAATATTTTGAGTTGATAAATTTCATTCGTTTGATTTTAAATAGAGTTAATTTAATTTTTGTTTATAACATAGAGAATTTTTTAATATTAGTATGGATTTAATTTGTACGAATCTTAAAACATACTGAATGGTTGACATATAACTCAAAAGATTCCTTTTTGAGTTATATGCATAGAATACAAATTTGAATCTTAGTGTATTAATAGGCTGGTTACTAGTTAAGTCACCTCTATAATTTTAAAATTTAATTAAGTACATTGAAATTTAATTAAAATTAATTTTTTAAAAATATTTTATATAGTTCAGCCCCCTCAATAAATATTAAATATTTAATTATAGTCTAGTGATTAGAACTATATTTTGTAGTTGAGAGAACATGAATTCAAATTCCACTCACCACATTGTTTTTTGTTAAATAAAAAAAAAAGGCTTTAGAGGCCCATTCCATTGCTGAAATATTTAATTACAATCCAAATCAGCCAGTAGAGACCTGGACTGATTGGTGTTTAATGTTTACCAACAACATAAAATAAAACAAACAAGTAAACTACATATTAGCCAACATCTAGTAATAGCTAGGAACCAAAAGTATGCTAAAGAAGTTAAACTTAAGCCACTTAACAAAGGGCTGAGAACTATATAATTACAAAATGTTCTTGGAGCAGTTTCATCCAGAAATGTCCGGAACTCCAGGAGGTAGGTATGGCACTATCTAAGATCCAATGAAATTGCATCTTCTATCACAGGCATCCATGATTTGACAGCTATCTTGGGTTTCTTCTTCATCTTTCCTAACCAGTATTCAATCAAAGATTTTATTAGAAATATGAGGGTTATAACATTTTTAGGTGTGCAGTTATTAAAGTACATATCATTTTTGTATTTCCATATTATTCAACATACAACACTAACTACAATTAAAAGTCCTACTATGTCACAGTGGGGTAATGAGATTGCATAATGAAAAATATCTTCTCAAGTATGTCATTAACATTTGACTTTTGTCTAACCAAAATCAAATTTGTTATGCCAGAGAGCAATTAAGAAAGAAATGTTGGTTACCTATCCAACATTTCTTTGTCAAGTTATCTTTGATCAAAATTTTCTTATGCATTGTAAGCCACATGAATATTTTAATTTTGGGGAGACTCGTAATGTCCACCATAAAGAATGACTAGCAATGATAATGTAAAGAATGTGTGTCCAATCAACTTGATTAGCCCCAACTAAGATCCTTCTAAATTGCATGATACACCCCCCGGGAATGGACTACCTATACCTGAGGGAATCTAATTGCTAAAGAACAATCCTGGTACTCTATGTCTTCCCAAAATTTAACCATAGAAACTACTATCACTTGGTTCATAACTAACACTAGTATTGCCTAAATCGTCTACACTATTGATCACTCACCACATTGTACATTTTAATTTTAACCCCTCTTATAAAAAATTCTAGTTCTGCACTATGTACTAATTTAAATTTAAACATAATTAAATTTATTCGAATATATTAAATATTATAGAGGAGGGATCAAATGACACTATTTTTTGGTGACATGGAATGACACCGTCCATTTTTAAAGTCCAAACAGTCGATCCAAACCGTTCAACTTGATGGATATGTTAAAATGTGCTTACAGATCAAATTTTACATTTTTCTGAATTTTTTTTTGGTTTATTTAGAGGGGTTCAAAAATTCAACGGTCTGAATATAGCGATTTTGTTAAATACTTAATAAATAGTAAAAAAATTCAGAAAAATGTAAAATTTGATTTCCAAGTTACTCTTAATATATTCATCATATTGAACGGTTTGGATCGACTATTTGGATTTTGAAATTTCAAAAATGGACATTGTCACACCATGTCACCAAAATAGTGGTGTAATCCGATCCCTCCTCAATATTATAATTGGTACATAATTTATTCTTTCATGTACAAGAAATATTTATACATGCACGGTTAATCTTTTTTAATGTATGAAAATTCCTACGTGCATGTTAAAAAAGCGAGGACAATTTTTGACATTTTCTCTTGATCACGAAGATGTGAATCTTATATAAAATTTTAATACATCAAAATGGGTGAACTATTTACAAATTTAAATTATTTTTTAGTAAATGCTAGATATCAAGCCATCCAACTATTTAATATTTATAAATGAGTACTTTTTTTTAGATTTTAAATTTGCAATTTTTCATACACAGAGCATTATTTTTGTCACTAGATCAAAACCTAATTCTTTATAAATTCAAATATGTACATAATTTATCGTTTTTGTTTTCGATGCATCAAATTTCATATGCACAAAATCTACAATTTATGTCAATATTTGTGCGAACGCCCAACAGTCCCTCCCCAACAGTATTTTCTTTCCTCATTAGAGGGTAAATTGTCAGTAGCATTCATAATAAAGGATAGTTCAAATGCCTTTATTTTTTTTAATATACATTTACTTTTTAATTTTTTAATTACAAAATTTTAAAATTTTGTGTATGTTAAAATAAACTATTAGATGTGATCTACATTATTTTTTCCACATTAATAAAATAATTATCACTTTTTAATTTTTGTTTTATATGAATTAATATGTTGAAAAATAAACATTCATAATTTATCTGCATTATGATATTCTGTAAGCGCTTGATACTAATAAAAATCAAAATTTCATGATTATTTGTATATGCATAGAGAAAATTGGTTATTTGCCACTCCAAAACCTTCAAATTGTAAAAATGTCATCCAAAACCTTCAAATTATAAAAATGTCACTCTAAACTTTATTAATTTATAATTTTATCACTCCAAACAATTAATTACTAAAATGACCTCCCTTCTTCTTCACTTTGTAAACCTCTTCTTCTCCTGCCATGGCTCAGCTAACTACGTTACCCCCCTTTCTCACATACGCCACAATAATATATTTTTAGAGAAGCACTAAGCCGAAATAGATAATTATAATCTCTAGTTAACAGCGACAGGGTGATGTATAAAATTCATTGGTTCATTCTCAATTATTACTCCTGCAACAAAAGAATCTCTCTTTTACCAGTAATTATACAGAAACACTTGTGCTGTGTAGGTTCAAGGCCGGTCCTGAAGATTTTGGGGTTCAGGGCGGGAGAAAATTTTGAACCCTTTATATATATAATTTTTTTTATGAAATCATATGTCTATTAAGTCATTTTTGCATTTTCATAGTTCAAACAGTCGATCCAAATCGTTCAATATGATATTCATATTAAAACATACTTGGAGACCAAATTTTATAATTTTTTGGATTTTTTTTTACTATTTTTCAAGATAGATAGAAAACACATTGATTCAAAAGATTTTAAACCATAAAAAATAATGATTTTCTACCTACCTTAGAAATAGTAAAAAAAAAATATATAAAATTTGGTCTCCAAGCACGTTTTAATATGGATATCATGTTGAACGATTTGAATCGACTATTTAGACTTTTAAAATGCAAAAAATACTTATAAGCATATGGTGTTAAAGTATTTATGAAAGCGCTTAGCCGATCTGATTTTTTACTGATATACTAATAAATCATACTTATAAAAAAATTGAGCCATTTATACATACAAAATTTGAGCCTTAATATTTTATTTATTTTTAATATTTACAAATTAATTTTTTTTTATATATACACAAACATTTTCATTTTTTAGGCTTCTTGAATCTTGAGGTCCGGAGCAGTCGCCCTAGCTGCCCATGGTCAGGACCGGCCATGTGTAGGTTCAGAATGTCAAAAGAAGAATTGCACTCTCTGAGCCTAGGTTACAACCTTCCGGTACCAAATGAGCAAGCTCCTGTCACATCTCTTCATTTATCAAATCCCATCCCTGAAAGGTATCTCAGGCCTCAAGCCGAGATCGGTCCAATCGCTCGAACCGATGAGATTGAATTACCTATCATAGATTTAGTGAGATTGAAACATGAAATTTTGGTCCACTAGCCCTTCCACTTGTAGGTATGAATGGGGACCGGAAATCTTTCAGTAAGCAAATTGCATTTAAAGTAATGTATTTGTACTCCTTTTTTTTCTCTATTTTTCCTATCCAAGAGCATTAGAATTTAGAGCCCCCTCTTCTTCTTTTTAAATGTAATCAACAAATTAATTAGCAGCAATGGCTCAATGCACTTTAAATATACCATAAAGCAAAAGAAACATTACTGTTTTTGGTCTTTTGTTTTTTGGAGTGCATTTTTACAAAGAGAAGAATAAGAGGAGGAGAAGAAGGGAGGGCATTTTTGTCATTAATTATTTGAAGTGACAAAATTACAAATTAATAAAGTTTGGAGTGATATTTTTACAATTTTCAAATTTGGGAATGACATTTTTACAATTTCAAAGTTTTGGAGTGACAAATAACTAATTTTCCCTATAAATTATATTTAAGGGTCATTTTGATATTTTATTAAAATTAAAATTATTGTGATTCTAAATTGGAAGCTAGTAGGAAATTTCTAAATAAATAAATTCTAGAGAAAGGTGGTACCTCACCTAAACTAGTTACGTTCACATATATATATATTTTTTATCGATGTAATTAATATTACTTTGTCATTACCTAAATTACTCAAGTTGAATGGATTGGTATAAAGTTCATAATTTGCTGATTTGATGCATCAAATCGCAAATATCATATCACATATATTTCCCAATAAAGCAAAGAATTTCCAAGCCAACCAATTCAATTTGATATGACCTGTATCGGCCACAGAAAATTGCCATCAAATAACCTCTTATGTTTAGAGAGTGGTGTTGGTTGCGTTTTAAATCATGAAATAAAGAGTTTAGATCTCAGTTATTATATCAAGGATTTATAGAGGAATCAGGCTGGTATAACATCAGTGTCATATGACACCAACTATAAAATTAATTAGATAGACTTCAAATGACTAATTCAAACCGTTCAAATCGATTTACTTTACGAGTTATGCATTTACATGCAAATTTTTTATATTTTCTAGTTATTTTAGTATCAAATCAAGCAGTCAAAAATGTTGAGAAATGAATGCATTAAAATTAACTTAAAAACTCACACATTTGACCGCTTAACTTGATACTAAATAAATTCAAAACATCATAAATTTGGTATGTAAACGCATTGGTTTGAACGGTTTGGATTTATCATTTGAAATTGATTTGATAGATTTTGAAGTTGGTGTTATATAAGCTAAAATGACACTGATGTCGTACTAATCAGACTCCTTATTAAGACGGTCTAATTATGTGTAATTTTAAATTTGATCTTTAAATTTAAACCATCTCATCAGGTGAGTTCATGCGACTATTTAATTTTTATCTCATTTTTTCTTTTCTTTAGTCGATACTATTTTTGAATAGTTTATACCATGGCATGAGTTTAAACCTCAATCAAACATAAATTTGTTTAGGCCGACTTAAATTAGAATAATCAATTAAGCGTTCAAAATTTAAGGTCTCGGCCAAACACCGAAAAAAGCACAAAAAGAGCACAAGATGTTGATGTGTATAAAATTGGCGACCAGGTACAATCTACAAGTAACCAATTTATTGCGTGCCAGTGCCACATTCCTATCCTTTGAAAAGATTATTCTCAAGTTCTGTAAGTAATTGTCACCAGCCAACCAGCTGTGCAAACAAATATCCAAAGCAAATTTTGTGACGTCGAAAACGATGTCAAATTCGTTTGGGAATGGAAGATGTACCAAATTGTCAATGCGACTACTTTATTTCTCTTTCTAATTAAGAACCTCTGCATAAGGTGAATATAGAACTTTTTTTGTAATGATGCCAGCTCAGACCAAATATGCACATGCGCTGGTCTTAACAAAATGGTACTCAAAATCCAAAAAAAAAAAAAAACTCCTCGTGTTTTCAAATATGTATGAATGTTTAATACACTTTATTTATAGTCAGATCATTTTTCTAATAAATATTTTTTATAAATTCTGATATATGTTTTTGTCAGATTTCTCTTATATAAAAATTAAACATGCGACTCTTCCAAATAAAATGAGACCCAGCTACAATTTTGTGTTTGATCAATAATTCTGTCTAAGTCGTTAAAACAAAAAACATTTTGCTACAACGAGCTTTGGTGCAACGGGTTATTAAAGTTTCTATTGTATTTTATATTTCAATATTCAAAGCTTGAACAATATATAGGTTTAAATAAATTAATCTTGTTTTTAATAATGAGAAGAATGAAATGTAAATAGAGATCAAACATATATAAATGGAGATCAACTTCACACTATTCATAATATTTTTCTTTAGATTATATTAAAGATAAGGTATGAATATAAAAAAAATTGAAAATGAATTGATCTCCATTCAATCAAAGTAGATTTGTCCCTGGTTATGAGGGGGCAGATCCACATGGTCCCAAGGGTGAGGTGGTTGTCTCTCTCTGAAATTTGAGTTTTAGTGGAGATTGGAATGTTCCGTTTGACTTTGCCCACCATAAATTTTTTTGTCTATTTCTGGATGTTTGATTTGTAATTTAGATTAATTTTAGAGTTAAAATTAAAATACATTCCTTGAATTATAATTGGTAATTAGAATTATAGGTTAGAGAATTAGAAATTACAAGTCAAAGTATTGAAAAGTATTAGTTATTATTTTTTATAATGGATTTAAACTCAATTCGATGTATTTTTGCCTCCTGATAAAAATTTTAAATCCATCCCTGCTAGTCATGAGCAATAAAGATAAAGGAAAACGAGCGGCTAACTCTTATAATAAAGTGAAAATTTATAATTGTATTCATAAAATTTTGTAATTTTTGTATCAACAATACTTTTTAGCTTTTTTTTATAAATTAAAATCATATTACATTATTCAACTTCCTAGTCTTAATTTGCTTGACTCTGCTACTGGTAAGCAACAACAATACCGAGATCATTTTGAAACGACATTTTAAGACAAAACTCAAAATTGTTCTTTGAAGAATAACGTTTTGTTTGTAATTAATTATAAGAGCATCTACATTTCTGAAACTCTTTGAGTTTCTAATCTGATGTGGCAGTTTCTAAACCAGTTTCAGGAATGCAGATGGGTTTCTTATTTAGCAACTTTGCTCCAAAGTTTCTTAATAAGAAACTGTTGGGTTTCGGATACCACTTTTGGGGTTTCGCGGTAACCAAAACTCGTTTAGGCTTAAGGTGCGAAATGGTCGTAGAACAAAAATTTCTACGACCAACTTAAGCTCAGGATTAAACGGGGTATGTCAGGAAACTTTCCAAGGCGGTCCACCTTCAGTATTCCTTTGGCATCAAAACCCAATTTAATCCTTTTATAGATCCACTCCATGATTGATTTCTAAAACTTTAATCTACTTACCAATTAAATAGATTAATATAACATATTTATACCTTGTTTCCAAATCACAGTTGGAATGCAGACCGAGCGTGTAGAGCTACATCACGAAAGGAATCGACTCGTCTCGGAGCATCAGACGTCTGATGCCTCTATCGGTTATCCATCAGGACTAACCAGAGAGCGGTTAATTTCTTCTGCCAGAAATACCGTAAACCGCGGAATTCTGCAAAAACACTATTCACAGGGAAAAGACAAAAACCCGTAAACACGAATTTTCGGTTACTCAGTTTCATCAAATGAGCAAAACTGACATACCGCTAAATTCGGTAAAACACTATTCATCAATCCCGTAAATATACTCCACAACAACCCACAAGATTATACGTCAACTACGTATAACTTTTTTTTCTCAACCGAAACACTATTTGGGAGAGAAACCGAGAAAGAGAGAAAATACCGATTCGATTCTGCACGAAACGATACAAGTGGATTAGTGATTTTTCTCTCTACATGCACCCCTCTATTTATAGGCTTTTGAGGAGGTTCGCAAAAGACCGAAATACCCCTCAACATATGCCTATTTACAAGGTATGCCATTGACACCTCATCCTTTTATATGTGAAATGACCAAAATACCCCTTCCACACCCTTCCACACTATTCTCCATGTTTCTACACATGCAAGGTGGCATAGGTGTGAAATGACCATTTTGCCCTTGTGGATAGGGTTGATGACATGTTATCTGGATAAGATCAATGACACGTCATGCGGATAAGCACAAATCTGAAAAGACCCGAATGCCCTCGGTCCGAAGACAAATAATATTCGTATAATTATTCTGAACAATTATATATATATTTTTCTTGCGGTTATTTGTTTCGGTATCGATGACGTGTCATCTGGATAGGATCGATGACATGTCATGCGAATAAGGACGAATCTGAAAAGATCCGAATGCTCTCGGCCCGAACACAAATAATATTCGTATAATTATTCTGAATAATTATATATATTTTTCTTGCGATTGTTGTTTCGTTAATTTATACAATGTGTCCTGCACATTTATAAATTAACCGGTTAACTTTTATACAACGTGTCACACACACGTTTATAAATTAACCAATGTTTTTTGCTTGTTATTTTTACATAACATTTATAATTTAATTATAACACGTATAATTAATTATAACCATCTTATCATTGATCATAACCAATTTATAATCAATCAAAATAAGATTCTCCAATTAGCTCCTATATGGTGTGACCCAATAGGATATGTGTTATGTTGGTAAATAGAGTTAAAACTGTTTTAACTTCTATAATCATGGGTGGCGTCTGGCAACACATCATGACCATCCAATTACACAGATGATGCTGTACTGTACAATATCACGATCCAGTAAACAATTTACTTGTGTCTGTTCTTCTGTCTCATAGCTATCAGATCAGTTTCAAGGTAGATGTGTGTCATCCTTGCTAACTGAATCTTTTCTTGATCTTGAGCAAATTATCAAATATAATTACTCTTGTAATTATACCGCTAGCAGATAATCTAACTCTATCAGGGGGCCCAGTGATGCTATAGCTCGTATAGAGATACGAGGGACAAATAGTACTTTTGGTAGACTATCACTTCCTCAGCTAAGCTATACATATGGGAATGCTACCGTTATGACTGCTTTTTACGGACAGCGGTAGATAGCAATCACATATACATATTTCTTAGTGGGAACGATAAATACCTCA
The DNA here is from genome assembly GCA_033356055.1 of Carex pumila. Taxonomy (NCBI): domain Eukaryota; kingdom Viridiplantae; phylum Streptophyta; class Magnoliopsida; order Poales; family Cyperaceae; genus Carex; species Carex pumila. The sequence goes on from JARJHM010000030.1 coordinate 801,171, forward strand.
TACTTTAGAACGTGACACTGAATGAGAAACATTAATGACACGAACACAATTCTATTTAATGTCTCATTCGGGATCTGTCAAATTCCATGTTCCTAGAACATGTATCTATGTGATTAAAATGACATCTCGTGTCAGGTGGTTTGTAAAACTTAACCATCTTTTAATCCACATACTAATCTTTTCGCGGTAATTAGTGTTCCTGCTAATTATCTTGGTTAGTGACTTTTTAAGAGTATATATCATCTATATTATGGAGTTTCACAATTTCAGTCATAAACTTGAAATGATCCATAAATGCAATAATACTCAAGGCAACAAAATGATATTAATCATCCAATTCATGAACAAAGCTTTATGATAAATTATCGTATTATTGACTTCTAGATTATTACAAACTAACAAAAACCGTTTATAAACTTTGACGTGGCCAAATAATTGGTTGAAATTCTTTTCTCTTGTAATTTATTTGCTGACGTGGCAATTAAGAAACTTTAATTTTGAGTTTTAGGGATGTGAGAGTTTAGAAATTTTCAGAGATAAAGTTTTTAAAAATTAGTTAACAGTTATTTAGAAACTCCAAAAGTTTCAGAGATGTAGATGCTTTAAGAAGTTGAAGAAATAATTTTGTACGAAATTACAAAATAATTCATAATATATATATAAAAAAAAAAAACTATTTGAACTTTCACAAAATGACGTCCCGCAAGGAATGCACGTCGTTGGATTGGTTTGGAGGAATCTCAGCAATGATGTATGAATTTCAAAATAATTGTTATCATTCAATGTACGATGGAAATCAATAGTAGGCTTAGCAGCCTCCTCTGTAGTGATGTTACAACTAAACTAAATTTGTACCTAAGCGACTTACATTGTTTTTTCTTTTTCTTTTTAAAAAAAAAAGTTTAATATCCAAAAAAGATTCTTATCTGAATTTTGAACCTCAAATCTCTCACCAAAGAGCATTGTTTTTACCTTTTACCAGCAAAGCAAAGGCTGATTTTCTAAGCAACCTACTTTGTTTATCTATTAATTAAAAATTTTGGATAGAAATCATGCAGAATGAAATCAAATCATTCAATGCATAATGATGGAGAAAATAATCTGATATATTGTTTTTGTTGTTATTATTGTCAGAATAATAATTATTTTTATTTTCAATGCCAATTTTCGGATCCGTATCCTCTCTGGCACCTGACTCAACACAATTGAAGCGGACGACCGATATTTATTCTCAGCTGGTGCTTGCTCGAAATGGCGCTGGGCACTATTATTTGTGCTTTGAGATTCGTGCCAAGATTAAAAGAATAATTATAGGCCGTTCGATTCAATTGTACTCAGTCCGGTAACCCGAGTACAAATCCTCATTTTCTGACGGAAATTTAATTCAGCGGCGATATTCATGAAAGAATGAAGAAATATGGGCCGATTTTTTTTGTTGTTATCTAAAATTTAAATTAAATTTTAAAAATTAACCGGTTTGACTGTAAAATTTTAAATCTACCTAAACCGGTTAACCGTTAACCGGACCCTTAACGGTTTAGCAGACCAAGGGTATGGGTTCGGTTAACGGTTTAGCGGACCAACACTGGGTTCGGTTAGCCGTGAAGCGGAAAGCCATTTTGGTTCGGTTTTTGGTATACCGGAAATATTTTAACACAAACTCTATAAATATCAATCTGATGGAAATATTTTAACATCTGTCATTTTGAGAGACGAACGGAAGAAAAGGAAGAAAAAAAAACACTGTTTGAGATACGAACGGAAGAAAAGAAGAAAAAAAAAAGGTAATTTTTTTTATAATTAATTTGTAAATTATATAAGTTAATTTTTTAACTATTGATTTTTGAAATTTTTTTATTGGAGAAGAAGAAATTAAAATATGATCTCCAACCAAAATACAACATATTATAACTGTAATATTTGCATATATTACTGTTATTCAATATGTACCACAAATTTTTTTTTGACCAACTTGTTATAAATAAAATAAATTGACAAATTGTTCATTATTGTTATAAAAAATATAAATAAAAAGTAATGGAGAAAGAATGTTACTTATTATTTAATTTATTATAAATTGTAGTTTATTATTTTTTTATAATCAATTTTATTTAATTCAGAAAATATTCAAAACAGATAAAGAATACTGATTTTTTTTATAAATACTCAAAATTAATAATAAATTATGGATTCTTTTTTTTTGAAAACTTGGTAGTAGCTACCAAGGTTCCAAAATAGTTTAGAATACGACAAAAAAATTCTAAAATGATTTAGAATTGTTTTAGGAATCCTTACGGAGCTCTGACTGTCTGATCAATCGGCTCTTCGATTCAGGTATTTTTTATTTTTATTTATTTTAATTGATAATATAATTAATTAGTTCATTTTAAACAGTTTAGAATATTGTCGAAATAATTTAGAAATTTTTAGAACAGTCCAAAATGGTGTAGAATAATTTAGGAATATCCAAAATGGTCTAGAATGATTTAGAAAAATGTAAAATGATATAGAATAATTTTTAGAGGTCCAGACAAGTTTTAATTACTTATATGTTGTTATTTTTTAAATTGTCAGACCAATTGAAACTAAAAATGACAATCATTTGTGCGAAAATTTTTATTGGAGGGGAAATCCAATACAATAATGACGGGGTCCTTTACAGTACCCGAGCTAAATACTCAATACCGATAACCGTGAACCACAATTTTGATTATCTTCAAAATGAGATTTATAAATTTTTTGGGTACAATGCTAGTCAAGCAAATCTGAAAATTCAAGTCAGGTTTAATATGTCCACCGATGGACAACGTGACTATCAATTAGTACCGCTAATGGACCAACCATCGTTCGAATTCATGTTAGGAGTTGTGTTGTCTTTTTCACAAAGGTTACCGATTATGAAGTTATATGTAGAATTGGAACCGAACTGTACCAGTCAGATTCTTGAACCTCAATCCCGACCCAGTACAAGTCGAAATCCTGTGGATCCCGACCCAGTGCCGGTCGGCACTCTATGGATGTACCAATGAGACACCGACCCAGTTTCGGTGGCAACTCTGTGGATCAGTTATACTCCGACTCAGTACCAGTCGAAACTCTGTGGATTTACTGGTTATGCCCCGACCCAGTACCAGTCGGGTCCATAGACAGGTACGTGATTATTCATATGTACCTGTGGATGCAATTGATTTTGACAGTTTGAAAAGTGGAGATGAGATGCTCTCAGATGAGTCATTGGGTTTCGACGATGATATTGAATCACTCAGCCAGTCACAATCAAAGTCTCGTCAAACACAATCCCGTCAATCATAGTACCCGATAACTAGTCGAGAAAATATGACACATCCGATTGATAGTTTCAATGACATATCCGATTTCCGGCTTGCGGATGTCGATTTTTTCGGCAGCTAAAAAAAACATTCGATAATTCATTGGCTAAGGGTGTAGTTTATGAGTCAAAAATGGCTCTAAGAATAGCAATCAATGAGTTCCATCTCGATAAGAACTGTGAGTGCAAGATTTTTAGAAGCGAACCCAGACGTTACGAGGTGGTGCGCAGAGATGTTTTTCGTAAATTTAAGTTATGCGCCAAGCAAAATGGTCTTTCAGAATCTTGGATTATTACCAAATAAGCGTATCCTCATACGTACAGAGTATCAGCAACACGTACTGATCATTGTCAGCTGACAGCAGAGATGATTGCCTTTGCAATTGATAAGACTATTAGAAGGGATGTGTGCGCTCCTATAAATCATATCCGAGATATCGTCATGCAGAAATATAATAAGGTAACCCCCAAGTACAATAAATTATGGGGAGGTCGGGAGCTTGCTATTGAAAATCTGTTTGGAAGTTGGGATAACTCATACAACTTGCTTACTCCACTATTAGAAGCCATCAAAAGAAACAATCCAGGAACCAAGTATTGTGTGATCTCGATCCCGATTGATGGAGAAACTGACAGGCTTTTCCATAGAGCTGCATGGGCATTTGGAGCTTGTATTGCAGCGATACCGTTCCTCAGACCAGTGATTAGTATCGATGCATGTTTCATGTCGGGACGGTACCAAGGTAGGCTGCTGATGGCATGTATGTACGATGCTAAAAACCAATTGCTTTTAGTGGCTTTTGCAATTGTGGAGAAAGAAAGTGTTGACAACTGGGGTTTTTTTATGAGATAGTTGAGGCTGCAAGTAATTGGAGATAATCGATTCTTTTGTGTCATATCTGATAGACATTTGGGAATTAAAGCCGTGTTCTAGGATCCAAATCTCGGGTGGGATGAGACTATCGATCAATGTGTGCACCAGTATTGCTCTCAATATGTTGCCAAAAACATCTACAAGCACGTGGGCCGTAAGAGAGAGGTTAGCGATAGGTTTATTGCTGGAGTGAACAAATGCAAACCTAGTAGGTTGCAGGAGATGTTACAAGACTTTGAAATTGGTTGTCCGGAGGCTATCGACTACCTTAACAAGGTGGGAAAGAGGAACCCTAATGATGAAGATGAGCTTCCATGTCCAGAGAAGTTGTATCAAGCAGAGGACAGAGGTCACCGATGAGGGATAATGACAACAAATGGGTCAGAGTCACTGAACGCTGTGTTCAAAATTAGTCGGCGATTACCGGTTGCAGCGGTCGTGGAGGACACGTTTTATAAGTTGAATAAATGGTTTTTTGACTGATGGAACAAAGCTCAAATGAGATTTCAGGATGGTCAGGTGTGGTCCGACAGGGACATGACTGTGATTCCTTACCGTGGAAGACATGGTCTTTTTGAGGTCATGGTTAAGGGTGAAAAAATACCAGCAAGGCGCAATCAACTGAGACTTGAGTATATGCACTGTCTGGGTACAAACTGGACAACATCAGGTCCAAAATATATGCACGGACAAACCTAGCAAAATTCAAGACAAGGTGAGTACATTATTGATAGGCTAAAGAACGAAATAAATTGATATATATACACACACACACACACACACACACACACACACTTACCACTTCAGCTTCTGCTCGTCGCGATCTACCAGTAGCTTATCAAATCGTTCTCGAAACTTAGATTTCAGGAAAGTCAACTCCATGCTTTTTTCATTTCTCTCATACCCCCATTTTTTCAAAAGATCACTATGCTCATGCTCTTTGATTCCTAACAATTCGAATAGCCTGCCTTTTGCATTCTTCCCGTCTGTACTCCCCGTCACTGGGACCCCCGTAATGGGCAAACCCTATAAATAGCTGACGTCCTCCAAAGTAACTGTAATTTATCAAATTAAAAAATATAAATTTCTTCATTTAAATTACCAGTAAATTATCAAAAAGAATAAATTTATTTGAAATAGTTTTGAAGTTAATACCTATCATCTCTCCGAAGGGAAGATGAAAGATGTGTGTCTTGGGACGCCACCGCTCCACAAGTCCGTGTATCAGCGCTGCATCGATTTTTTTGTGAGGCATGCATGCGATCTGGTATAAACCGAATTGAATCAAGAATGACGCGTATGCAGCGTGGTACACGATCATGCAACGGTAGTGCTTCACGTTTATAACCTCCTTTTTCTACATTACCAAAAATAAAAATTAGAAATTAAAACAAGATGGTATTTCTAAACTAGTCATAAAAAAAGAAATAAGTAATTGCTTACCTCCTCAGAAGCCTGACACATCCTGTGACTGGTATGCAGTATCCACAACAGATCACTAAAAGTATCTCGCGCCATAGGTACTTCATCATTAATTTCGTCTGTCATGCTACAAAATTAATTCAAATTTAATTCATTATTTTCAAAAAATTTAAACTAATCTAAACCGTTTTGGATGTTTCTAATTATTTCTAAACCAATTTAGATTACCTAAATCATTTAAACTATTTTACACTATTTTAAATTTTTTAAAATTATTCTAGACCGTTTTTGAACTTTTCTAAATTATTATCGACTATTTTGAAACTTTCTAAATTATTCGGGCACCACTTTGAAATTTTATAAATTATTCTACACTACTTTACAACTTCCTAAATTATTTTTCACCATTTTGGAATTTTACAAATAACTAATTACTCTAAACCATTTTGAAAATTTTCTAAATTATTTTACACTATTTTGGGAGTTTCTAAATTATTTTTCACCATTTTGGAATTTTACAAATTACTCTAAACCATTTTGGAACTTTTCTAAATTATTCTAAACTATTTTGAATTTTCTAAATTATTTTTCACCATTTTGGAATTTTGCAAATTACTCTATTTTGGAACTTTCTAAATTATTTTTCACCATTTTGGTATTTTACAAATTACTCTAAACTATTTTGGAACTTTCTAAATTATTCTATACTATTTTGAAAGTTTCTAAATTATTCGGGCACCACTTTAAAATTTTCTAAATTAATCTACACTATTTTGGAACTTCCTAAATTATTCTACACTATTTTGGAAATTTTCTAAATTATTCTACACTATTTTGTAACTTTCTAAATTATTCAGGCTACTATTTTAAAATTTTCTAAACGGAACTAAACAATTTCAAAATAATCAAAACAATATTCCAAATAATATTCCAAACAAATTCTAAACAATCTTTCAATATTTCAAACAATATTCCAAATAATATTTCAAATAAATATTTGAAATATATTTCCAAATAATTTTCCAAACAACCTTAAACAATATTCAAAATAATTTCAAGAATCTCAACAATCTAAACAATCCAAACAATATTCCATGATTCTAAACAATCTAATCAATATTCCATGATTCTAAACAATCTAATCAATATTCTAAACTATTCTAATTAACATCATAAACTATTTTAATATTTAAAAAAAAAACTGATTAATCTTTGAAATCTTCCTCTTCTTTGCTCTTCTTCCCGCACCGATGCAAGTCTGAAATGGAATGCCACACTCAAATTCGAATTAAATGCAGCAGCTCCACGGGTGTACAGTAACCGGTTAGCCACGTGTCGTCACCCCAGTATGCATGACCCCCACGTCTAAAAAAAAAGTGGGTTTGGTTAACCAATAACCGAACCAAGGATTGTACAGCCACGTGTCAAAAGCCCTGATGACCCCCAACCCCATGCGTCGACCCCCAGCCCCACGCATCTAAAAAAAAAAAAGGGCTGGGTTCGGTTAACCAATAACCAGACCATTCTTTCTGGTTGATAGGTAACCGAACCAAGCCAGTCCGGTTCACAGCTAACCGAACCTGTCTCCATCTTTCCGCTAAACAGATAACCGAGTTCTTTCTATTAGTCCGATTAACGGTTAACCGGAAATTTGGTCCGGTTAACGGTTAACCGGTTTGGATAGATTTCAAATTTAACAGCCGGTTCGGTTAATTTTTGAAATTCAATTTAAATTTTGGATATAAATAAAAAAATCGGAATATGGGCCTTATAATAAAACCAATTTTTAATTTTCAGACCAAACCTTGCAATGGGCTGAGACTAATGTGGCAGTAGCCCAGTAAGTAGTTTGGGCCGTTGGTTCTGACTAGCCCATTATCAGTTCTAAGGAGCAGTATTGCGTAGTATATTAGCATCGAAATATTTAAAAGTACCATAATCCCAAAAAGAAAATAAAAAAATCATGAATTTTGTAAAATTAAAAAAATAGCACGATCGTATCCCCTGAATGCAAATTCTTTTTCTGAGGACCGCATTTGAGGGATGCGAAGTATTAATAGAGTCCGCATCCCAAGCTGAAACCTTTATTTTTTATTTCCAAACTTTGAATTGTGGTCAAAGTCACTCGAAGTCGTGATGGTTAGGTAGTACAGGTGAGTTTGAATTAAATGATATAAAAATTCCAACTTTATTTCCCCTGACATGGTCGATTTTTTTATTTATTTAGAATTAATGAAAAATTTGTCACTGAAACAAGTCTTGGATGCGTTGATTTTATGTAACTAGCCTCCACCGATTCCTAGGATCGGTGGAGCAAAAAAAAAATCAAAACCACACCGGTCCTAGGGACCGGTGTAGCTCAATTTTCGTCCGCCACAGCACTCGGCCACAGAAGATCCCATAAATCTCTACACCAATCCTATGGATCGGTGGAGCTTTGTTCTCTAATTCGCCCCCGCGGACTCGCCCATTTCTCCTTCTTTCTCCCCCGTTCGAGCCTTCTTCTGCAACGGTGAGTTCTTCTTCTTTTTTTTTTCTTTTTTTTTTATTCTTTCAATATACTCAACCATTTTTCCATCCAATTGTTTCAAAATGTTCAGATTATCGAAGAGAATTAGAAACTCTTCAGATCTATGATTTTGATAAGGTAAAAATTCTTCTTTTTTAATTTTTTTATTTTAGCCGAATTAAAATAAATAACTAATTTAATTTAGTTTGTTTAGTATTTTTAGATTGTTTTTGTGAAATGTAGTGTGAAATTAGTATTTGGTGTAATTTAGTGTTAATTTGGAGTATATTTAGTGTTAATTTTAATTTAGTGTAATTTAGTGCTAATGTAGTATTAATTTAGCATTTATTTGATTTTAATTTAGTGTAATGTAGTGCTAATGTAGTGTTAATTTAGTGTAATTTAGTATTTATGTAGAATAAATTTGTGTAATTAAGTATTTATGTAGTATAATGTAACTTTTTAGTAATATGTATTATAATTTGTATAAAATTAGATAAATGTGTGATGACTCTCATGATGTTTAAAATTAGATAAAATTATAAATGTGTAAAATTAGTAATATTCATGAAGTTTAAAATTAGATAAAATTATAATGTATAAAATTAGTAATATTCATGAAGTTTAAAATTAAAATCAAAATTAGATGATATGTTGTTTACATAAATTTTGATTATTGTAGCCATATGCTTGAAAAAAATGTTTGTTTATATAATTATGTGTGATGACTCTCATTAGTTGCAAAAATATTGTTTATAAAATTTTCTAACAAAGTCAATGGATAATGTGAATTATCCGGAGCTGTTGAAATTAGCACCACAGAACCACAGAGCATGGAAAGTTCGTGATATGGTAATTTTGATTACATCTATTAATTATTTGTTGCAAATAAATATTATATGAAGTATTTGAAGGGTTTATAATGTTTTATTTCTTTTTGGCAGCCTTCCTCTTCATTGAACCAGATAAATTCACATAAGACTCGTATTATTTACAACAATCGGATGGAAGATGCTCTAAAGAAATTAGGGTTGTATCAAATTGCTCGCCTTAATGATTGCAAGATTGATCCGCATTTGATTAGTGCTCTGGTTGAGAGGTGGAGGCCGGAGACCAATACATTTCATCTACCTGTCGGTGAGATGACAGTGACGTTGGAAGATGTTGCATGTCTATGGGGCTTACAGATTAAGGGTAATTAACTAATTTAAGTTGTTTATCGATTAGTTTAAAACACTATTTTTTTTAAGGTGAATTGTTGATTGTATAATTCTTTTAATTTGCAGGTGACCCGATTACTGGCACCAGCGATACTGATTGGAACCCATACTTAGAGTATGATCTAGGGGCTGATCCGGCTCTGTTTTACGATGACCTCATTGAGACAATGCCATATAAATATAGGATTTATAATCCTAACACATCGAATGAACGATTGTCCGTCTCTGCTTATTCGATTAGACTGAAATGGGTGCGGGACAAATTTAGTCAACCCTTACAAGAGTGGGACAGTAATGAGAGAGCTGCACAGTACACCCGAGGTTTTTGTATGGATTTATTCGGGTCAGTTATGTTTCCGGATTCTAGTACGGATGGAGTCCCTGCGATGTACTTGCAATTCATTAATGATCTAGAGACTCCACAAGAATACAATTGGGGAGGTGCCGTACTCGCACATCTTTATCGAGAGTTGTCGCGTGCTTGCCTCGCAGGAGTAGACACGATAGCGGGTCCGATGTTGTTGTTACAAATTTGGTCATGGACTCGATTTACTATTGGTCGGCCTAATCCCCGGGAAGCGCCACCTCCCTTCGGTGGTGAAGATGAGGATACGAGAAATGCTTTCGGTGTGAAGTGGACCACTCGACATTTGTGGAAACACAACCCTCACTGAGGTATAAAGATTTATAATTCGAGATGAATTCGATAGATTTATAATTGTTTTTTAAAATTTATATTTTTTTTGACAGGTGGTACAGCCACATATAGAGATAGCTTCGACAGACTAGCTGATGAGACAGTTAACTGGCGACCATATGTTGATTACTATGATCAGTTACCTAGACATGTTCGAGGACAAAAGAGGTATTGGATGAGCTGCAGTTACGTGATCCATTTCTGGATGGTAGAGTATCAGCATGCGGATAGGGTCATGCGCCAGTTTGGTAGGTACCAAGAGATCCCGCCTCCTCCTCCTCTCCCATTTAATGAGATCAGTTATTTAAAAGAAGCGTGGCATCACGATGGCAACGCAACAATGGATGGTTGTTGGAAGATTACTCATAGTGAGTTCATCGAGAAGCCTGCAATACTAATTAGAGAGCGGAGACCATATGACACGGGGAGGCATCATATGTACATGCATTGGTTCAACGCGCGTGGTATGAGATCAGTGTATCTATCAGATAACAATCCGGAAGCTCTACGACATCAGCCTCCCCCACGGACAGGAGATGTTGCAACAATGGAGTACGTTCCTCATGATCATAGGCATTCTCGTGTGGTTCGTACATTATTTGTTTTTTCAATCAAATTAGATTTTTCAATAATAATGTGCAATATGTCACAGTTCGAAATGTGTTATGCAGATTTCTCGAGAGATACAATTCACTATGCAGGCAATAGATATGGTGAAGACCCCGGGACAAATGGCATATGGCAAGCTGATGCTTGAGAATGTCCGTGCCATTATGGAGGATATTGATCAGATTCACATCTTCCGAGGCATACTCGACAGTGCTGGGATCCCTACGGACTTGGACATGATCAATTTGAATGATGATATCCCTGATCAGCATTACCATCGCCCTTCAGCTTCAGAGCCTCCTCCGGAGTGGGAGAACTTCATGAGCGGCACACAGCATGGACAGATTTCTCAGTTCATGATCGATGAACTAGCGGGAGGCTTCAGTATGATGGGACCATCCACTTCAGGTTATGCTCCATCCACTTCAGGTTATGCTCCATCCACTGCAGATCCGGAAAATCTTACAGCAGATTATGCTCCATCCTACTGGGATCCACCTGTTGGAGACCGTACAAGACAGCCTACTCACCCGTACACTCCCGGGACTGGTGCCCTTGGACCACCGCGTGTGCGCCGACGAAGGAATTAACATGTTTCGACTGAGTAAGTGTCTCTATTAATTTTTTGATTGGATCCATCATTTATTGCATAATGCATGATACATTTTAAATTTTTTTTGGAGAGGTACCTGAATAGTAATTAGATGGGATCCATTAAAGTAAGGTTAATGTTAGATTGGCTTTAAATTTATATTTAATGGACTATTGTAACTTTAAGTATCCTTTAAATTATGCTTATTTGACTGTTTGTAGCATGACTAAATGTGTTGTTTAAATTATTGCATAAAAAGCTGCTGCCTCAAAACCAGCAGATTCTCCTGTACAAAAATGCATATTTCACATAGCTCTGGACCGTGTTTTACAAAACTATTTTACATGCATATAGATCATGACCTAAGGGAAATTTTCATATAAATAACACAAAATTTGGTGTAGCCAATTGGCGGGAATTAATCTTTAAAGTTCAGGTGTGCAGAAAAAGCTGCTGCCTCAAAACCAGCAGATTCTCCTGTACAAAAATGCATATTTTACATAGCTCTGGACCGTGTTTTACAAAACTGTTTTACATGCATATAGATCATGACCTAAGGGATATGCTATGGTAGATACAAGTAATAAAAATGTGATCCAACTTAATAAGATACATTAATGCATGTCATAACATGATACAATAAAAATGTCTAAGTAAGATACATTCCTAATGATACAATACAATGTCAACACAACCAATTCTTAGAATACAATAAAAATGTCTAAATAAGAAACATTAATGAGTACAACTATTACAAATGATGTCAACAC